>VYZP01070169.1:0-122787 GCA_013400635.1 Hypocryptadius cinnamomeus | reverse complement strand
GAGTGAGGCTCGGGTACGGGCAGGTGTGGCCGGAATGCGGCGTTGGAAACGGAAGCGGCTTCTCCGACGTGAGCAAGAAAGTGTTTCGGAGCAGTGCGGCTGCGCGCTGGGCGCGGGGGCGCGCCCGGGAAACGGGAGCGCGGGGGCGGTGCAGCCCGCTCCTTCAGCAGCCGCGGCTTGCGCGCAGTGGTCCGCCAGCGAGCGAGCCATGTGGCCGGCCGAGCAGCCGGTCCGCTCCCGCAGCACCTACCGAGCCAGCTGCCCCGTTCCCTCAGTCTGCGGCCACGCCGTCCGCTCCCTCAGCAACTTGCCCGCTGCCCTCGCAGCCAGCCAGCCTGCTAGCCCGTCGGCCCGCTCCCTCAGCAGCCAGCCAGCCAGCTGGCCCGCTCTGGGAGCAGCTAGTCTGTCGGCCGGCCCTTTGCTCCAGCAACCCGCCGGGGGTACGCTGCTGGGCGAGTTACGAAAACGCCCGGGCTTTCTCCGCACCCCTCTCGGCTGTCTGACGCTGCCACACTCCGTGCTAGCCGAGGCCACGCTGAGGGCAGCCAACTCCGGTTCATGCAGGTTTTTTGGGCCCCTGGGAATGCGGGGCTGCCGAGCTGCTCCCTGGGGCCCTGCGTGAGGGCAGAGCATGTTGCTTGTGCCATTCACTGCTCCAGGTTTCAGGGTATAAACCCCTCTGGTTCTTTTAGCACACAAGTTAAGTTTTGGTGGTCTGCAAAGCCCCCAGTTTTTTGGATTCGGGGCTTGGCATCAGCAAGTCCAAAAGATGCCCTACGGAGATGCCCCATGGCTGTCCTCATGCTCCCCCCCTGGAGGCACAGGAATCTCTCTGGGGGTATTTTTTCAGGGAGTGGTGGGAAGAATCAAAGAATTAGGTTGGAAAAGACAAACTTTGAGAGCAACCTATGACCTGACACCATGTTATCAACTAAACTATGGCGCTAAGTCATATTAAGTTCTGTTTTAAAACACCACCCAGGGATGGTGACTCCCCTATCTTCCTGGGCAGCCCATTCCAGTGTCCCAAATACAGTGACACAGTGTAAGAATATTGGATGTGGGTGGTTATGGGACCTGATCTGCTCATGGCTTGGGGCAGCAAAGTGGCCTATGACAGCCTGCAGGATCAGAGAAAGTACAGTTCAGCAGCACTATGCAAAGCAAAAGAAGAGCAATCCCTGCAGGTTCAACAAAGAGCTTTTAAAGAAAGTGAAGGAGATGTGTGGAAAGTTCTGTTTAGGAAATGAATAAAAATCAGGGAAAGGGGTGGATTGAGGTGAATTGGGGAGGAACAAGACTCTGGTGATAGTAAATGTTTTTCTAGCTTTTCTCTGGGATATGTGCATACATTTGTGTATGGGAGTCAGACATGTCAGAGGGCCTATATGCCCATGGTGCAGTTCTGGAGTGAGAGCAGGTGTGTGAGTAAATGTGTGAGCAGTAATGAAGGTAAAACTGCATGGCTGAGCAAGTGGAGAGGTCGCCCAGAGTCAGGAGTGTGTTTAAAAGTGGGACCATGGGTCACCTTGCTACTGAGGACCAGGGGAATCCTGGCCAGGTGCTGGAGAGACCATAGAGCTGAGGGGGTCTCAAGGGGTGAGGGGGGCATGTGTCTGAGGGTAAAATTGAAGTGTTGTGGGGGATCTTGGGTGCCTGGACAACACTCAGTCCAGGAATATCCTGAATCACCTGCAGCTTGTGCTGTTTTTCCAGCAGAACAAGAGCCTGTGAGCACACTGCCTTCTGTAGCTGAAGCAAGAAGGCTTTGCCAATAAGCTTCTCTTGATCAGGCCGCCTGTAGTAGGCATCAGTCACAAGATTCCCTTTGTTGCCTTGGTCTGCGATTCTTACCACAGGCTTTATTTTTTTTTGATGGTGGTGGTACCTTTGGTGCATCTGGACCTTTATCCTCTTTACTTTTGGCTGGCTTTCCATGTGCAAAACCTCCTGCCTCTTGTGCAGAGGGACCTCCGGGAATGAGGCGGGGAAAAAAGGGTGTCGCTTGCTATCCCAAGCATGGACTACCCTCCCTTGCTCCTTTCTTTACAGCTGCTACCTTCTCCTTGATGGGAAATGCATAGATCCCCTTGATCTTGATATTAAGGTGGCTGCTTCTGTCTCAGGGCAGTCAGACCTGGGCTCCACCAGTCTATCTCCCTTTCTGAATATCTAATACTCCTTAATATTTTTTAATGGTAACATTTTTAATTAACAGTTACAGCTGTTTCCCTTGCATGGTGCAGGAGGCACTATTTTGAAATGTCTAATTATTATCAAAGATCTATCTCCAAACTATTAATCACTTCCTGTAGCACTGTCTTCTGAGGAGTCAACCCATTCCTCAGCCTCTGCGCAAGTGAAATGCAGTTTTGCAATTGTCATGGTTTGACACTGGTGCAATGCCAGTGCCCCCATGAAAATACATTCTCTCTAGTGGCTGCTGTGAGTTGTGACCAGAAATAGAGCAAAGCAGGCTCCAGCTTAAGAATAAAGGAAAAAAAAACTTTATTAACTTACAAATATATAAAAAGGAGCAGACACAGAACTCAGAATGAAAACCTTCCAAACCATTCCTCCTCCTCCGCCCAATTTCCGCCACAGCATGAAATAAAACCTTAGATTTTCAATGCAGTCACCACCCCTCAGATGATCAACTCTCAGTCCATCACCACCCCTCAAATAATCAACTCTCAGTTCGTCAAGGAGAGAGGAGTCCCTCTTGTACCAACCCTCAGGAACACAGTTGAAACCTCTTGTGTTTCCATGTCACTCGTGGCACCACCTGGAGAACATTGTGACCTCTTCCTCCCATGTCCAGTGCTCTCACCACTGTGCATGGACCAGAACTGCTTTTAGGGTTCCTCTTTTAAGTATGCTTTGCCCAAAGAAACAACAGTCAGTTTCAGGACACCAGTCCCCCCCAAATTCACCCCCTGGGGCCAAAGGGTCTCATGAACAGACATTGTCTTCNAGGGGCCTCGTGAACAGAGATCTTCCTCTTCACTGGAGACAGAGGGCACCACCACACCCTCCTCAGCCGTCTCTGTTCACACCACTGCTTCACATAACATCACTGCACTCTCTTGGCTCCAAGCCATTACCTCCCCCTAAATGCAGTCTCTGTGTCAGAAGAAAAATGGGTCTGTCCATGGCTATACAAGAAAAGAGTCCAGCCAAAGGCCACTCCATCATCTCCTCCGACGCAGGATTCTTCTCAACATCTTCTGACATCTTTCACTTGCACAAACTTTCACCACACTTGCTCATTTCCTCTTGTTTCATCTCTATCTCTCTTCTCATTCAGATCCAGGAGGATCAGTATTTGTAAAGTTTCCATCATTCAAGAAAAAGGGTTAAAATCTCGGGCTCTGGCTGCCCAGAACTCCCACGGCTGCCGAGCGCTCCACCCTTCCATCCTGCAAGGCCTTCACCTCTTCTTCTCTGTCCAAGGCTCTGGCCTGCCTCACCCTGGGCCGCATGGCTTCCCCTCCCCCACCCAGCCCGCAGCTGGGGAAGGGAGGCCTGACCTCTTTCACTGACCTGAACCAAGAGAGTTCCCCTGGGAGTTCTCTGCTTTTTAACCCCCTGTGTTCTCAGAGGCGGTCATTGTCTTCAGTCACCATACCAGCTGCCAATATTCAAGTCTGACCGCTGATTGGTTTTGACCACAACTTCCCAAAAAACTCACTTCCTTATCAACCTAGGACAGCAATACTGACTGGAAAGGCGTTTCATCTTCACGCTCTACTCAGTGTTCAAAATGCAAAGACATATGGGTATTCTGGTTCTGTAGTAATGTGCATTGTGCTCCTTTTTTTCTCTTTTATGAGAAAAATGATAGCTTTTTTACTGTAATTTACACATGTAGATTTTCTGCAAATATAGATTGATGCAGCTCCATGTCAGGCAAATAAAGTTCGTCTCCCAAACAAGCACATTATGCTGATGTAGGGTAGAGTCTTCTGTTTCCTTAGCTTGAACTAAACCATCACATGGATGATTCCTATAAGTAGTTTTAGAATAATTAGAGTTTTCAGTAGAATTTTATTGTATTGACATTCTCTGGATTGGATGCATTCTCTAGACCAGCTGTATCCTGCTTTATGCTTCTGCTTGCTGAGTGCTGCTTGATGCACTAACACAGGAGGTGATGTTGGAGTTTCATGTAGGAATTCTGCACTGTAGGCAGTAAAGGCTCCAAGTTCTTTGCACGATCCAATACTTGCATGTGTCTGCACCAATTTCTGAGTTCTGTTACATGTTCTGGATTGTCAGTTGCCAGACCTGTAAACAGAATCTCAGGAGGAGTATTGTATTCATTGAGCCACACCTTCATACTGGAAAGGCTGGTAACCGAGACCACTGGGTAAATCCAGTCTGTATTTGCTAAGATCTGTGCTTCTTTTGCATGATATAGTTTACTTTTGTGATAAATAAAATGACTCATCCTTGAGTTCCAATCAGTTTCATTGTCAGTGGATTTCACTCCCTAAACTACAAATTCCTCAGCCAGAGGTGGCAGACACTTAAGCGTTGCCAGTAGTTGAAGTGGCTGACTGCTACTAACTTTTGTTAGTAGCAACTTTTAGTAGTTAGTAGCTACTAACTTGTTTTGTTTAGTAGATTTGTTTTGCCTTCATCTATATATTTAACTGTGACCTTAAAGACAAAATTTTCTTCTTCATTTGATGGAATTGCTACCATCTGAACCTTTTGAAAAGGGGTTTTCTCACATAGTCAGTAAAATGCCAGCTTCTCCACACTATTGTTCATTTATTACTCAACCAAAGTTTGCTGCATTCACAATGTGGAGAGGTAGTACTGTTGCCTGAATCGTGAAAGAAAAACAGTTTCCAGACGGTATTAATATAGATAATACAAAAAAGCAGATCTTTAATGGAAGCTTCCAGGTGCCCCCATGGCTATGGGCACAGGTGGAATCAGATTTGTTGTGGTTTGTTTTGTTATATTAAAGGCTAGTTCAATTTCTTCCCCTGCCCCATTGGTTTAATCCCTAAATTGTACCCTCCCTTCCATCTGTCCCTCAAGGTATCTCGTCCCTTTGTTCCAGACCCTTCCCTGCCAATAAAGGCAACCCTGGCCCTTCTTCCCTGGCTGTCAAGGCAACCCTGCCCGTTTTTCCAGAACATTCCCTGCTGCTCTCCACCTAGACCAATCCCCAACAGAGACTTTCCTCCTCCCCATATACTAGTTGGTGTCTGCACTTTAGTTCCACCTCTAGTGCCATCTTATTGGATGTCAGTTTGTGTCCACCCCCTATCCTGCTGTACCTTAAAACCCTGTGCACAGGGGTGCTTGGGGCTCTCTGTGTCCTGACCCCTCCAACTCCAATAAACTGGTTGGAACTTCATGACTAGAGAGTCTCCTCTACCTTCTTTACCCAGTCACTGCCCTGCTTCTGAGGAACACCGTCTCTCTGTGTAGAGCACTGCTGGCCACCAGACAAGGACAGATAAGTGTCAACAGTTGAGTGTGTGAAGAAGAGAAAACAGAAACAGCTTGGTGGAGAAGGAGACCCTAACTCCCCTTTCTATCCCAATTTTTGTTTGTTAAATATGTTTACTGATGATTTTGAAAGTTTAAGTAACCTGTATTAATTTCTATTATTTCCTAGAGAGAAGCCATCCCCAAGATGTCACCTGATTTGTGGGTCTGCATTGCCATCATCCTTTTATGGCCAGCCTCAGAGGCATGGATCATCTCGCAACCCAAGAAGAACATGTGGGTTGCCCTGGCAGGGACCCTTTGGCAGGATGGAATTTGAGGGTCTCTACTGCCTGAACTTGTCATCGAAAAGTGCAGATGTGCATGCCACCCTGAGAAAGGTGAATGAAATGATCACCAACATCAAGCAGGAATTAGAGGACTGGCTGAACAACATCCTTCAAGGATGGGGACTCATGGGATGGTTCTCTTCTGTTCTAAAAACTGTCTTACAGGGTTTTTTCAGTTATTATTATTGTTCTGGTTATGTTTTCCAGTCTGAAAAATTGCTGCTTACCCTCAGTTAAACAGATAACTTCCCCTGAAATCAATGTCACCAAAACTCCTACTTACCAACTCTCCTCTCCCTGGTTTCACGACCTATACCCTGATTCTGAGTATCACCCTGATCCCTTTTTTCTGAAAAACAAAGGGGCAGATGTTGAGGTTCGAATTTATTTTATTTATTCATTGTTAAATGGTTTGTTCTACTGTACCCCCATTTTCTCCCCAAGTTGGTTCACCCCGGTCTTGTACCCTCCCTCAAAGCTGTCCTTCATGCCATTCCCTGCCCTTTGTTCCAGCGCGTTCGCTGCCTGTCAAGGCAACCCAGCCCCTTGTCCCTGAACCTTCCCTGCCACTCTCACCTTGGGCCAATCTCTGACTCTAGTACTCATTTGGAATACCCTTATTCCTCGAAGCCCCATTGTCCCATGTGACCTATCCTTTCCTCTCCCCTACCCTGATTGGTCCCAGACAAATGATCTACCCCTCTTACTCCTCCCCTGAAATCTCCCCACTGGATAACTGTTTGTAACCACCCCCTGAACTGAATCACTTTAAAAACCTGTGCACAGAGGTGCTCGGGGCTCTTTTATCCTATACCCTTCAGCTGGAATAAAGCTTTCCCTGTGGAATCTCAAAACAGAGAGCTTCCTCCTTTATCCTCTGCCTGGTCCCTGTTGCAGCTTGTATCTGGCACTGTAGAGCAAGTGACTCTAAAGGTTCTGCCTCTGGTAAATCCCCATACCAAGGCAGTTCCCCACTCCTGGCACAGTGCTGGAGTTTCAAGAGCTAGCCTTGGCTCTGGTGAGCTGTGTCAGAAGAGGAGTAGCACAAAGAAACCTTCAAGTGAATGTTAGGAGACCCCAGGGGAGAGAACAGGAGATGACCACTTGGTAGACAGGTCCCAAGAAGTGCTTCTATTGTGGAAAGATGGGACATTTCAAAAGAGAATATCCAGAATTATAGACGGCAGTTAAAACCTTTCAGATGATGGAATCAGGAAATGATGCACAGGATTAGGGGTGTCAGGGGCTCTATTTTCGGGTCCAACTACCTTGAAAAGGCCTTGATAAATTTAAAATTAGGACCCCAAGAAGAAGCGTATGCATTCAGGAGGGAGTGTTAAGTCCCTGAGTACCACTGAGAAAGGGGACAGGGACCACGCTTGGCCATGAAGGGGTATAAAAAGGTTGCCATTTTAACTAGGTGTCTGTGTTTACCTCTCAGAGGGGGAACACATCTGACTCAGTTGAATCAGTGATATCAAGAAATAGTTTTTTTGGTTTGAATACTGTCCTCTTTCAGTTCCATGGAAAAGTGAGCTACTTCTCACGGGGGTGTCTCTCCACATCAGTTAGATTTTTTAATGGAGATTCTTTCACAATCCTGCTGCAGCCTGACACAATGCTACCATGATCCTACCCACTGCTCTACCACCTTCTCCTGCCTGAGTGCTGACTCACTGAGCATCCTGCCACTCGCCAACACGGGAGACATGCTGCCTGCAGACCATGGAAGTTGCACTTCTCCTCCCGGGAGCTGTGCAGACTCCCTCGGCTCACAGACATCGATGATACACTGCGAAGTCTTGCTGGTAAACACCTGTGGTGGCGTGGCAGAAGCTGCCGAGGCCACTGCATTCCCAAGAGCGTCTCGTCTAGGAAAAGGCGGATACCTCAGGGCAAGCACCAGTCACTCGCGCCACTAGGTGGAAAACACAGGTCGGTGGAATTAAGCAGGAGGAGCTCTTTCTTTGGAGTTCCAGTGGAAGTTTATTGCATCTACACACCAAAGGGTCCAGGGACAAAGAACTACACAATGAAGAGTTCAGGGACAAAGAACAAAGGATGGTCCAGGGTTATATATGGGACAAGGGAGGTGGAGCATTGTATCTAAGGGCCAATGGGTAGAGGGGCCAGGGGCAGTACCATGGCAGGGTTACAGGGGAACAACCAACAGGAATTCAGGGGAGGAGCAGTAAAGAATGGTGACCAATGGGGTAAATGGGAGCAGGGAACATTCTAGAACTCTTTCATACCTATGCACAATCTTCCCCCTCAAAAGAAATCCAGTTAGGGAAATTGTGGTAATTGGTGTTTTACTGTTGTTTTAGTATAAAATTAGACCAAACCCCAAGGGCAGCCAATCCTGGTGCCCCAGGAGGACTCTCAGAAGCAGCAAGCCAGGATGGCAGGATGTCTCGGCAGGCAAGGGATGCGAGGCTACAGTGCAGTGACAACTCACAGCAGTGCCGAAGAAGCAGTGGGGGCAGAGTGGTGGTAGCCCAGCTCCCAGCAGGGCAGGGAGAGGTGAGCTCATGATCCCGGGCACCCAAGCAGATGGTGATAGGTCCCTCTTTTAGTGAGGTGGGTGTTAATAACGTCCTGGTTCAGTGGCTGCTCTCACAAGCAGAGGCTCACCCCATGGCAGAAGAAGCAGCTCCGGGCTGGGCTCCGGTGGCAGCAGCAAATTCCCTTCCCCAAGCAGCAGCTCCGACCATCCTCCTCCGAAGCCGAGAGAGAGAGAGAGAGAGAGAGAGAGAGCCAGCAGCTGCCCCAGCTCCATCTTTTATCAGCCCAAGTCTCCTCATATCTCTGCCCCTCAGAGAGAAACTCCCAGATAAGAGAAGTGCAACCAGATGCCCTCCTCTTCTGAGCTTGGCCACTTCTTTTGTTTTTCTTAAGTACCCAGTCATTAGTGTTTCCTGGCAACTTATGGGAAAAAAATATCTATAACTAAAAAGGAACAAAAGGAAAGAAACATAACCCCCAACAGTTTTACTGCCAGGGTGGTCTAAGAATAGGATAATCTTTGGGCACAAATTTGTTGCAGCCTAATGGAAGACAACAGTCCTTGAAAAGATCAAGGAAAGGGTAATCAGGTATATAACAAGTTTCACTTAGGTTGTGCTATGATTTGATTTGGGGTACCTGACGTGAGAGAGTAACGAATACTGAGAGAGCAAGAATATTTTGAAACAGACTACAGTGGGATCCACAGTTGTGGATTTCTTCTTTCTTTCATCCTCTCCTGAAAAGGTCAATCCATGGGCTGTTCAGAAATATTTAAATCATTGTTGCGACAGGCTGATTAACCTATCATAAGATTTAAATAGTTGCTGCCATAAATAAAACTTTTTGATTGATTATTTGGCATCGTTTCACCATAATTTAGCTCAGATGTACCTCTGAGTAGGCAGTCTGCAACTGCCCTCTAGGATCCAACATTTTGTGGCTATTCCAGACCAGGTAGCCCAGGATTGCCCTCTTGGGACCTGCCACCTTGCATATATAAAAAAGCACTGGGTAGCGTAATGTAGTGTAATGTTTAGTTTTTTCTTCACTGAGCATGAAGAAATACAGATGTACAATGGGCAGATGGAAAACCAGCTTGTGTCTGCCCCTACGGGCTACACTGTTCCTGCAGATCTTGCTTACCTGTGGTTTTGGGATGGGAAAGGCACACAAGACCACAGGAAATTATCTACATAATCATTAACTATGTGACAATTTGGTAAAATGTTATGCCAACTAAGTCACACTTGGAGACTACTCTAAGCAGACCACGTCATTGGGGCAATCCTCATACTGTTGCAAACTATCATTGCAGATAGCCCTACAGCAGCATTTCCCAAAGTTCCTCTTTTTTCATGCTTTCTATAACACTAGACCTGCACATTTCAGCCTTTTTTCCATATGTGTTTTTCAAGCACCAAGTACAGTGTTTCAAGGCTACTTACAAGATGACAGCTGAAACCAGAGTTTCATGATGTACATTTTCATATCCATTTTCAAAGAGACCTGTGAGGGGCTATTGTTTAAACACTTAGCTTCCATGTCCTGACATCTCAATCTTCTGATAATTGAACCATTTTAAAATGAAGTAGTGTTTGCTCTTCAAAGTTTGTGTTCATAATCTGTGGCCTTCCTTTTTTCCCCAAGGCTTGCTTTATGGTAAGATCCAGCCCCTGGATTCTCTGTGTCTTGAGTCTGAAGTGTTGCAATTTGTTCCTTTTTCCAGATGAAGATAAAGTAGTGGTCTCTCCACCATTTTTCATCCCAGCTTTCTTTCTCTTATCTTTTTCTTACCTGTAAAAGCCATGGGGCAAATTCAGCAGTTACTAGATTCTGGCAAAGTTGTATTGGTGGGCACTTAAAGTCCAGTGACATTTTGGATAGACATTTTCCTTTACTCAGTTTATGGGAAAAAAATCAGTTGAAGAGAAAGCAGAATTAAATAGGTTTGAAATGTGTAATGTGCTGAAGATGACCTTGGGAAATAGCATACTTGTAGTCTGTAGATTAGACTTCACATCTCATTACAAGAAAGTAAAGAGAACATGTGATTTAATTGCAGTCACGTTTATTTGCATTTTCTATACACACTTTCTAGGTAATCAAACTTTTCCAACACATTTTTTGAGAGGGGTTCACAATGAAACTGTCACCGTTTTTACTAAAAATAAATACAAGACTTAAAGTGTTGCACAGCTCTAAAATATACAAAGGCTTGGATTTAATGTAAACTTTGAAAACATTTTACAAAAGAAACCATATTTGCAACAATTTAAAAAGTTCGTATTTACAAATATTACAAAAATACAAAATGGATGCAAGTCCATAAACCATTGTCTTTTCTGCCAGCATGAACTGGTGCTAGTACCAAAATAGTTACACTGTAACCTTCTTAATTTTTTTAAAATTCTTTAAGTCATAACCTACAGTATTTTTCTATCTGCCACCATTGCAGCAAATGCACTCAATCACTGACCTTTGGCAAAAGCAAACATATGCTTTATTTGCTACAACTATCCCTTGCCCTCTATGCTGCCACAACAACAAAAACAGAAAGGAAAAAAAAAAAAAAGAAGAAAAGGGGAAAATGTTATTTTTCAGAACACAGCTGCATAACTTAAGAAATAATTTTCATAATATCAGTGCAAGCAACAGAACAGTAGGTTGAAATGACGGTTCAGCAGTTACCTGATGCACGTACTGTACCCTGTCTCAAGAGGTGAGTGATGTTCCCTTCGCTCTATGGCCTGTCCTCTGGTGCCTTAGTGGCACACTTGGAATGCTACAGGTCTCCCCGCCATTCATCTTCCTCCGACTCCCACATTTGTTCTCAACTCTTTTGTTCATAGAGAATTTAGAATCTCTCTGTTTGGGTTTCAATCTGCTAAATATAAATTAAAAAATTAAGCAAAAGGAGACTATATTCCAATGGGATTGTTGTGTGGTTGTTCTGTATGTGAAATATTGCCTCATTATTCACCCCTAGTGTATACATATTTCTTTAGAGTGTTTTTGAAGTTATTGATTGATAATAAACAATGGTATCATCAAAGTCAATTCATCTGTATTCTCTTTACAGTTTTGAATGACTATTTAACTCAGGACTACTAAACATTTTGTAAAAGTGCTCCTGGTAAAATTTTTGTGGAAAATGACTGAAGATGACAAACTAAGGATTTTCTGCCCATTATCTAAACTGGCTTTTCTCATATTCTCCAGAAGGTGGTTTGTTATATGCTAAACATTTCATTCTAAAACATTCTCATTCATTCACTTCACTTGTATTCAGACTTACTTTCCTACCTAAGCTACTAATGTGATTAGCCTTTTGTTTCCAAAACCTTTCTCCCATTACCTTTTTAAAAACTATTTTAGATGATTTTGCAGCCCTTCAACTGATGGATCATCCCTCATCCCAACACACCTATCACATGCACAGTGACTCTACCTCATCAACTGAATGCAACCAGGCTACACAGGAGGACAGTAGGAAATTCTGAATAATACATGTCTTGTGGTAATCACTAGACAAAATCAGATGTGGATCTTCTGGGGAATAACATTTTGGATATGTTAAACTGTTCTGATTTGCTTTGACTTCTTGAAATTGTAACAGTTTTAGATAGAACCTTCCTCTTTAAAACATGATCTACCTTCTTTTAATAACTCTCAGCTTTATGAGTTACATTATTAAAAGAAAAAAAACAAACCAAAAACTGAACTCACACATCGCGCCTCCAGTCCTTTACTTATGCTTAAAGCCAGCTTTTAGCCAATTCCTTTGTACCAAAGAATGCTCTTTCTGCCATCCTACATGACCTGTCCTACTGCATACCCCATTCCTCCTTCACTATTTTCTCTGCACTAACCTTTCCTCTTTTTCTGACCATACACTACAGCAACCAATGCCAACTGCATGAGTTTTGGATAAAGAGGGCCTTGTCCTCTTAAGTAGCACAGATGGGGCTATATCACTGGAAATTGTGGTGGCCCAAAGGAGAATCAGGCCTGTTTGTTTTATTCTGTTCAAAAATTAAAAGAATAAAGCAACTCATGGGTTCTTGTGGTTTAAAAATGAGAATATTCAAGTAACTTCAAGTAATTCAGCTTTTATCTCCCTGCCTTCATTTGTATCAAAGCAGCTACTTTGATTTGTCTCCTTTCCCACCCCAACCCAGTCCCACACCCTGTTCTGTGTTTCTGGTAAACCCAGACAAGATCCCTACTGTACGTGGCTGGCACAATGAACTGGAGCTTTCCCCTTCTCAGCTCAGCAATGAATATAAATAATGCATACACATACCTATTTCCCAGCTACGTTTTCACAGTGTCATTTTTGTAAATATTTAGGTAGCATGAATCTCATCAGCACAAAGAGAAAGCTTCACTGAAAACTCATTGCAGATATTTACTGGTAAATCGAAAGCGCTTCTTGCATGCTTATAATTTGTTTCCTTTACGAACCAGAAACTAATCGTGTTTAAAGATTATAGGTACCAGGTTATGACTGTGTTATGTATCCCAATAGCCTAATAGGAATATGAAAGTTAAGTACTGTTTCCTCTCTTATCTATCCTCTCTGAAGCAATCCCTGCAAGAATAAAGGCCCAGGGGAGGCTGTGGGGTGGGACCCTTTGGGGCTTAGCATCAGACCAGCTTTGTTCTGTCAGAAACACACTCATCTTCCCCACTGATCCTCACGGTAACCCTCCCAGCTCTGCTTTCCAGTTAGCTTCTTTGGAGCTGCCTTAGAAAGACAAATGGTTTCTTTAATCCCCTCATAGTCAGCCTTTCCATTTCTTTAACTAAGTTGGAAAATTCCTGCTTTCCACTGCTCAATGCCATCCTTCAGGCCTGTCACACTGAAAGTGGTTATTGGTGGCCATGTTTCATGTTTGATATGAAAATGGTATTCACAGAATACAGTTATTACAATTGAATTCATTTGTCTTCTATAAACAAAGTTGTTATGCAGTAAATCGTTTGCCACATCCACTTTTTGATAATCCTATTTACAAATTTTTATCAAAAATATGATATTTACATATGTTTTGTTAATTTTTTCTAAAGTTTGTTTCAGCTCATTTTAGTGTAGAAAAATACCAATTCTCAAGAGCATTTTCTTTGTTTTTTTGTTTTCTCCCTAGGGAAGCACTACAGTGAGGGGTTTGTTTCTAGATGGGTAGCTTCTGGGAAAAAAACCCACCCAAAGTCACCTTTAACTCTATGGAAAGTGAATAGTCTTGAAATCTACAGTGACAATGGAAATGAGAGTGGCATAAACCAAATGAAGCCAAAAGAAAACAGAACAGGCATAGCGTATCTTCACCCTTTTAGAAAATGTAGTGTAATAAATAGCTACAGCTGTAGTCCTTTTGTTTTCCCAGCATCGAAGCATTGATATTGCCCTGTGCTTGTTCTCTTTTTCTTCTTTTTGTTTCTTTTTTTTTTTTTTTTTTTGATTGCTACAGCATTGGCCTCTTACGTTGACATCCTTAAGAGCTTGAGTGGTGTTGGCAGCCTGGTCCTGGCACCCACACAGCCTATGTAGAGCTTTGAGAAGACCGATCGTCGTGGGGGCTGCCGTCCGAGTTCTCGGTCTCCCCCTCGGAGATGGCCTGCATGGGGGTGTTGTACAGCCTGCAGCGCACGCTGTACCGGCTGCTGCTGGCTGCCGGCGGTGCCCGCGACCGCCCCACCCGCGAGGACGCCGACATGGGGAAGTTCTTGGCGGAGAATCCTTCCGTGTTGACCCTGGGGGAGCAGGGGGAGAGCGGCGATAATGCATCAGGGCTCGTTGTGGGAGGAGACTCTTCCGTGCTTTGGAGGGCGTCTGCTGTCAGGTCTCCAGGAGACTTCGGCAAAATAGGACTTTTCAGAATTTCTGTGGCAGACATCCTGTAGCTGGAATCAGATCGGCTGCCCTTTTTAAGGAGCAGTAGCTTAAACTCCTCATTGGATGTGTTGGACTTTTTGGCATTCCTGTATATGAGCCCGGGGGACCTCTGACTGCTAATGGGAGTGCCCACGTTGCTGGCTGGTGGCATGTTGCTGGTAGGCAGTGTGCTGCTGGTGGGAGGCTGGCTGCTGGTCCCAGATGAAGCTCTCAATCTATTTCTTACAGAAAGGTCTCCAGAATCCTTTCTCCCAAGAACTTTCCTTTTTGATCTGTAAAAAAACCAAAGGAGAATTCTTTCATACATTATTTTTTGTAGTATAATGTTAGTGCTCTTCTGGAGTTTTACAGATGCTTTCATTTTCATATTAGCCAGAGTTCTCTCAATCCCTCTGTAAAATATTGGAGGCTATCAGTGTCTCACGGCACTGCAGAGTCCCTCTTAACTTTACCCAGCTCTTTCAAGACAGTGTATGGACAACCAGCTCTTTGTAAAGACAACAATGCGTACAGAAACTTAGGTAATAATAATATGCAGGATAATCTATTTGGTATCAGAAAACTTCAATTTGTGATCCCAAATTTCAGCTGAATACAAAATACTCTAAAATTGAAGAGATGCCTTTTCATACCCTTCTCCCTGCAACAATTCATTCACCAGACTAGAGCTGGTGGACTGGTAGGCAGAAGACAGGAACCACTGCAGTGTGTTTTCTTTGAAGACATGTATGTTGGTTGGAGAGAACAGCCTGATGTTTTCATCTGTAAAGCATCCCACACATGCCATGAAGATACTCAGACTGCACTCCAGGCCATAATAAAACATGTTTTAAAGCTGCCTTTTAGAAAATGAAACTGACTTATCTGAAGAATGTAGTTTGAGGACAAGGCTTAGACATAGAATAACCATCCTGCAGCTATTGTTAGTGGACAGCTGTGCAGGGATGCATGTTACCATTTCCCATTGCCACAAGGTTAGGTCACCTGTGAATGACTGCAAACAGATCCTCAGTAGTGCGGGGTTTGTTTGGAGACACAAAGACATCCTCAGTGTCAGCCTGTGACTCCTCGCTCAGTGGAGACATGATGGACTCATCACTTGGAGAAGACTCTTAAAAAGGAGAGAAGCCATGTTATGAGTCAGACTCACTTTGTTGCACTTTGCAACAGCACTGCCAGTTGGAGGCACCAGCTCTGCTCACAACTGAGTGGGTGATGCTACCATACAGCCTTTTCCCTCTAATCTAAAAGTCATGTCTGTTCCATATTGAAGCCCATGAAAGGAGCACTGAACACAGGATCTCCCATTTACAGCATAGTTGTGAAAATCAAACTCTTCTGTACCCAGGGCCAGTGCTCCTCCCATTTATCTTTTCAACTGAAATGCAGCACAAGGGAGGAAATAAATATCACAAATGCAGTCTGAATACTTTGGAAAAGTGTAAATAATTGTGAGCTGGCTAGCTGGCCAGCTAACAGACATGGGTGGGGTCTATGCTTAAACCCACAGAGGGAAGCTGATGTGCCACTCTGCTTTGACTCCACTACCATCCCGTCCAAAACTGCCTGATTGGGTATGACACAGAAAGAATTCCCAACTGACCTTTCAGCGAAGGCTCGTCTGCGCCGCCCACAGTCTCATCTGCCCTGCTGTCATCAGAGGCACTTTTGGTTGGGATACCTGATGTGATATCATTTTCCTGCTTGTAACCCTCTTCACTGAGTGAATCTACTGCTGCCATCTCTGCTTCATAGCTGATATTCCCAGGCACATGGTGGCTTACATCGGGTTCGTGCTTAAACCGATAGGTGATGGCCGGTCCCTCAGCCTGAGCTGGGCTTTCATCCACAGGCCCAGCTTCCACCTTCCCATCGCTGCCTGTGGAGAGCTCTTGCTGAGCTTGCACTTGCAGAAGATCGTGCACTGTTTCTGCTCCCTGGACAGGTTTCTTTGTTTCATCATCACTTGTGGGGACAGCTGAGGCCTTCTGAAAGCCATCCATGGGGACAGCACCTGTCTGATTCAGAGAGCTTTCTGGTAAGTGTTCAGCGGCCAGGTGTGTTTGGTCCTTCCCAGGTTTGATTTCAACCAGACCCATGCTTGCTGAAGTTACAGCTTCTCTCTCACAGCTATTCTGCCCACCAAAAGAGGAGCTTTTCTCCAAAGGTGGCTTTCCAGGGCCTGCTTCTGCTGGGGAAGTGTCAATGTACAGCATTATGGCCTCATCTGTAGAGTACTGGCGTGATACTGGTTTCTTAGCTAAGAGTGGCCTCATTTTGCCTGGAGAGACCTCGGTTGCCATCAAGGTGGTCTCCTGTATGCAGAGCAGGTCTGGGGTACTGCCTTTATGTTTCACTCCTTCAGGCTTGTTGACTGCCCGGAGGTGGACAGACTTGAGAACGGAGGGTGTGATGGCGAGGGCAGAGGGAGGGCCGGGCTGCAGGGCTTCCCCGACTGCACTCTGCTTGCTGTGGCTAAAGGTATGCAGCTGGTGCCTGTGAGCGAAGGGCTTGCTCAAGACATTGTGAAGAGCACTTAGGTCAAGGTGAGTAGGAGGTATAATCGGAAGTTCGAGGTCTTTGCTCACTGAGGCGGTGCCATCTTTTGAAAGTGGCTGCTGCAGCGATGACTTCCTCTCTGGAACTTTTGGCTTCCTCTTGCTCCCCCCTGGAGACAACGGTCCTGAAAAGAAAGCTGTTGGAAAAGAAGAGGTGGGCGTCTCTGACTGGCTGGAGTACCCACTGGAGGGTGAGGCTAACCCCGCCAACTTCTCCGGGGAGGCCAGTTTAAACTCATTATCAACAGAGGGGAGGGATGGGGTTGTAGCTCGTGACCCAGACTGAGACGTCTGGGATTCAGAGCTCTCTGGTGACTTGATGCACTCTATGACTGTAGTACCCGTAGCAGTGCTTGAATTGGACAAGGACCTGTAAGGATCGCTAGATTTCAAGTCGTTCAGAAGCCAGAGGTCTGCATAGTGAGGTTGTTCAGCACCTTCATCTTTAAAGGAGGGGATACTGGCGGTGTCAAATGGAGTGTCCTTTAACCCACCATCATCCTGGTTTGGCCAGGGAAGCTCTTGCTTGGCTGGCAGGTTGGGGCCTTCCACTAGGGAAGGTGTGTTTGAAAACTCAAGGGGCAGCTTCATCTCCCTGGCAGTGTGAGAGACATGCTGCCCACTACCGATCTTTGGTTCTTTCTTGTCAGGAAGGTCGGTGCTGCCCTCTGATTTCCTCAAAGACGAGCTGCGTTTTGGTGGGGCTGGCTTTGCCTTTGGTTTCTTCAGTGAGATGCACTGCCGTGCCTGCCTCCTGTGGCTCACGCACTCCTGCCAGGCACAGTCGGCTAGGCTGGAAGTCATGCTCCCGGTCTGGCCACTCTCGGAGCCTGGGGCTGCATAGTTGCAAATATAGCTTTTATTACCCTTCAGACCGCAGTCAAAGTGCATGGAGGTATAGTATCCTTCAGTATCCACAGAAAAGTGTGAGCTAGTGTCTGCCTTGTCAGAGGGGGTCTTTTCAAGGAAGCTGTCATAGGTGGCCATGCTGGTAAAGCTGGGACATCCCAGGCTGTCTGCCTTTGGGCGCTCAGGGCTAAAATCCTGGCGACAGGAGGCGTCATGGTGATGGTGCAGGTAGTTCCACTCACTGTCGCTTGTGTTGCTGTTGTTGGGGTCATCCAGTAAATCCGCCACAGTGGATGTGAAGGAGCTTGCCCTGTGGCCCCTGACCTTGTCTGCGTGGTCACCAAACTGCTCTGTGATGAAGACATTGGAGTCCTCGTTGGCATTGGGAGCAGTATTGAGTGACAGCTCAGAGTCACAGTGTGAAGAACCTGTTAGTGGAGGAGAGGCAGCAGGAGGAATGGTTTCAGATGTCTGGGAGGGACACGTGGAGCTGCTCCCGCTCCAGTTGCCACTGGAGGACTGGTGGTCGTCTTTCTGGTCCATGTGGCTGCTGAGCAGGACTCCTGCTGTGGAGATGGAGTGAATTGGGCTCCCAAAGGTGTCTGAGTTGGATGAAATTTCACAGCTGCCTGAATCGACCATCCTTGACAGCCGTGATCTCCCCCTCTCACTGATGCTGTGCTCGGGGCTATGCAGGTGCTGAGGACAAGTTAAACCAATGGGCTGGCACTCCTGTGAACCCTGCTTGCTCAAGATCTCCTTCCCCTTTTTTGGGATCCTCTCCTGACCAGCTAGGAAGTGCTCTGCTTCGTACCCTGCACTCTTGGTGGTGGCATCCTGATGGCCCTCGCTGGCCCGGGCACCCTCGCGGGGAAGGCTCCGCGAGCGGATGCGGTTGCTCACAGCAGCAGCAAAGACCGCATCCCCGTTGTCCGCCAGCACCAGGATGTTGCCAGTGGAGTGGGAGAGGGAGGCAACAACGCTCTGCCCCCGCTGGGCACGGATTCGTCGCCGGGAGGGAGCAGCTATCAGGATTTCTTCCGTCTGGCACTCCGAATCCCGGGTCCCCAACCTCCTGTTGCTGGAGCCAGAGAATTCTGGGTTTGTGTGCACAATCACATTGCGCTCTCTCGCCACTGGCGACTCGTCTGAATCTAGGACACATGGAAAGCTGGGTGAGTGGGAGAGAGCTCCACATTTCCTGGCATGAGACAACCCGCGGAGCAACCCAAGAAGATATTATCTGCTGTATTCTTTATTTTTTAATCTTTCTGAGCATTGGACCAAATTTAAGTTTTGTATAAAGAATTTTAAGGCAGATCTCCTGCCGGTGAGGTAGGGAAATTCTAGTCCTACAACATCATTTCTGCAATGCATTCTCAATGTGGAGCTGAGCTTGCTGTGCTAAATATTAAGAAAAATACTAAGTTTTCAGTTTTTATGACTCTATTTCAGCTACTTAAAGTTTTCAGAAGTGGCTGCTGGACAAAACACTCCATAAGCTTCTAAAAATAATTCTGTTTCTCCTACCTGTCTGTTTAGAATTTCCATTATCTGCTTCTTTACTATCAAGAATATTTGCAAGACAAAAGGATCTTTCTTTCATAGGCTCTCTGATTACTTATTCCCTATGACAAACGCATTTCTTCTGTTTCCAGTCAAGTTTCATGGCAACCGACTGAAACACCAGAGCCATCTTCAGGTGCAGATGAACATTAAGAAATAGCAATTCTGTTAGTTTTGTTTTGAGTTAATAAGAATTTCACACTGAATTTGCCCCCAACAGAGTTGTTCCTAATTTAGCCTGACAAAAAGTGAGGTAATTCGGTAGATTTAAGGCAAATATTCTTGATGATAAAGAATAATAGGAAGGAATTGAGGAGTGTGATAAATAAAAGGAAGGGGTTTAGCAAAACTCCCGTAGAGTACCAGCAGCTGTATCTATGGTGGATATTCAACCACTCATCTAAGTTATCCAGCTGTTGTGACAACTCATCATCACTTTGTGGAGTAACATCTGTCACTTCTTTACCTTAAACTCCCCTGATGCAAGAAAAAACTTTCACTTAATCTAGTTACTTTTTATGCACATAACTATGGGTTCATAACAGAAATAAAATGAAAAAGAAAAAAAGAACTGATTAACATTTACACAATAAGAGCTGAACACGTACATCTATATTACTCAGTAAGGCCCCAGTCCTTCAAGGCCATATGGAGTAATATAGCTTTTCTTACTGTAGTAAATCAAAAGAACAAAACACATCATTTCTAAACTCTACAAGCATTTACACTTCCAAGGTTTTGTTTCTTTGGAAGACTAACTACCAGCTCATATCCCTGCAATTTAAGTTGGTTAGAAAGCTATCTATGGAAGATTTGTATTTATACTACACCTATTTCTTGTTGCACTCTTCTGGGGATGCCAGAGATGGTTTTCCTCCTCCTCAACTTTCGTCTCCGCTGTAGTACAGATTGTGAATGAACAAGAGAGCAGCGTATACTAGCCTCTCTGTCAAAACCAACTCCTGCAACCCATAAATAGGTCTCATTAGCCTTTAGAAATAGTAAACAAATTTTCATGGCTGGAACACAGTGGAGGAATGTGAGCTTGGATTAAGCCTGTGAATAAACATAAGGGAGCCCTTATGTAGCTCTTATGTAAATGATATCACAGTATATCACAGTTTTACGTCTAATTCCAGCTCCCCCTCAGCAGCCTGGTCTGCCAAAAATAACAGAAGGCATGAAAAGAAAAAGAACAGAAAAAGGAAAGAAAATCAGGAAAGCAAATAGAGAGCTCTTGGTAGCAGGGCATCTTATAGCTATTTATCCATCTGTCATAGGGACAATGACAGTAACTTATCTGCAAAGCATTATCTGTTCACCTGTAGCCTGACTTATTTTAAGCAAATAAGCGTAAGGAAACATTTTAAGGTACTAATGCCATATTGCAGTCGTTGTCTGCTTCTTAGGAGACCAAAATGTCAAGGGAGCTAACATTTCAAAAAGGAAGGAGACAGCTAAAATGGGGCCAAGTCACCATGCAAGTTTAGAGAGCATTCTCTGTGACAGTGACACATGACTAAGAGTGACATTAACGGGGAGCTGCCATTTACTTGCATACATCAGGAAGTGGCCTGATTTGCCCATGTGTGCAGCACACGGAGGGAGTCTGCTCAGGTCACACAATCAAGATCCTCAGTTTAGATTTAGAAACACAAGTTCTTGAGTACATTTGTTTATGACCACCTTCATACAGAATAGGCGAGAATTCATTGTTTTCTTTATGTTTCCATGGCATTAGCAAAGGGAAGTGTCTTTCAGTTTGATTTTATGTGTAGTCAAAAAAAAGTTAAAAGGAGGCTGACCAGAAGGCCAGTGCTGATCTGCGCTGGCTTTTTGCACAACTGTAACGCTCACTCCTGCTCTCTAAAGTTGACATGGGACAGGTTGGAAAAAATGTGCCAGGTCCATAAAAACACTAACATAAGGATTGCTGGTACAGTGGTTTGTAATCTTAAGAAAAACGAACAAACTAAAGCAAACAAAAGGAAAAAGAAATCCTGATAAGAAGCTCTATTTTAATAGCGTATAATTATAGAAAACATAATTATACACAGACATACACATACATATTACATTACATAACAATGTAAAACATTAAAAAGTAACTTTCTTGTAAAAGTTCTTCTTGAAATCTACTACAGTGAAATAGAGGCTTCAGACAGATGTCCTGTAACCACCAATGCCCCTGGAATAAGCAGAGGAAGAACTTTCTTTAATATGGAACAAAAGTGCCATAAACTCCAACAACAATCATTTTCAAAGAAGTGAACATTTCTCAGGGTTGGGAGAAGCTTAAAAAACAAAAACAGAGAACTAAAAGCAAACTCTTTGAAACAAAAAATCAATCAGCATCATTGCTGGTTTTCCAGCAACTGTGAGTTAGCTGAACATGCTCTGTGTGCCAGATGCACTGGGGTCATCTCTGAGAAGAAAGTGGAAGAGGGTATTTCTTCCCCGTGATGCATACAAATTATTCCCATTAGTGCTAATGAGAATGATACACATAAACATCCAGAAGATTACATACCATTCTTGATCTGTAAAACTGATCAGTGGAAATTTGGTTCCAATGTATGGCAGGTGAAGTCTAGGCAAAAATGGCTATTACTGGAAAAGTTAACATTGGTCCCCAACCTAACTGTCCTCTGGCTTCACTTGGTGACAATAGCCCTGTTAGAAAGCCTGCACTGGTTAGGGTCCTATATTGAAACTAGAAGGAGCATCATTTTATCACCAGCTTTACCTCGAGGAAATATGCCACATTATCTATGACTTTCTTTGAGGATTTCCAGAGGCAGTGCCCAACCTATGACCTTGGCTGGCTCATGACCTGCAGCCCAGCAGGGTGTATGCAGGCAGTCCTGCCATCCAGCTGCCTGTCCTCCCGTGGCCAGAGCACTGTCCTGGAGAAAGGGACACCACTCCTGGCTGCCACCTCCACAGGGAGGCAGAGCTGGTGGCACTGTGCAGTGTCACCTCCTCTGCCAGGACGGAGGCGAACTGGGACTGTGTTGCTGTCACTGGGAGGATTCATGCAGCTGATGGTGGAGCAGATGGGGACTTGTGACCATGATGCTGTAAGCCCAAAAGCCTTGGTTGTGAGCTGAAGCTGGACTGTGGGCATACAGCTCTCTCCATGGTAAATCCTACAGCCTGTCTTGCAGGAAGGTTTGTGCACCACTGATAGACATGGGGAAGAACAATGGACGTGAGGGGCTGTGACCTTACCCCAACCCCCAAGTTACTGGGAAAATAGAATTAAATTCAGATATTTTCTCTGGAGAATGAAGGTTAACTGAAAGCTCCCTGTTTTTTTCCTGATTGTTTACACTGAAGTCTATAACTGTGAAAGTTAGCCCACTTTACACTCTTAAGTTTATCAAAACTTGGTACTTGAAAATATTATTGAAGCAAATTCAGATCAAGTTTATGTTTACCATAGCCCTCTGGAAGGAAAGAAAGAGAAAAAAGACAAAAACAGCCTGATTTTTGATTCTGGAAATAAGTAATCTATCACATTTAATAAGTGATATGCCTGCTGCTTCTATAAACAAGTTCTCCTTCAAATAAATCTAGTCAAATATATCCAAATGTTATAGAAATGAAAGAAAATGCCATTACTATACCTTCAGCATAGCTGCATGTAAAGAGATCTCAGAGCGATGGTTTGCATGCTACACATTCATGCCTTGCATGTTTAAAGCACTGCAAATAGTAGCCTACATTCTCTAGTTTCTCTTCTCCTGCTACACATGATAATCATATGATTAATTTTGGTGGCTTTCTGCATTATTTCAGTCAGCTACATTCAAAAAGTTATTTGAGGTCTTTGTTAATACAGATTGTAGGTTATATACACAACAAAAGTACATTGTTTGTACAGGGAACTAGGGCTATGTTACACCATATAACACGACTGAAAATATGGGCCAAATTAATCCTAGATGCAGCTTCAGCGACTCCAGCAGTCACGCATAAGGGAT
This sequence comes from Hypocryptadius cinnamomeus, assembly GCA_013400635.1. Classification (NCBI taxonomy): domain Eukaryota; kingdom Metazoa; phylum Chordata; class Aves; order Passeriformes; family Zosteropidae; genus Hypocryptadius; species Hypocryptadius cinnamomeus. The sequence goes on along the minus strand of VYZP01070169.1, from coordinate 99,626 downwards.
GAATTTAGCCCACTGTCTTTCAGAAACTAAATCTTCAAGCTAGGATCTTTGCCCCAAGACTGCACAATCCCGTGACTTCAAATAAATTAAACAAAATAAGTACTTGACCTCCCTTGAACCATGCATTAAATACAAAAAGAAATAGAAGAAATTTGTACCAGTGACATTGATGGGGATAATGCAAGAAGAAATCACTTGGGCATCTTGTTTCATTTTCTCCTCTGGAGTTGGGAGAGGTAGTGCTTTACTCCAATTGGTTTGTTTATCCAGTGTAGAAGGGATATTATGAATTGGATTTTTCGGCCTCTGCCCTAACATGACATCTGTATCTTCGTCCTCTGGTGGATGGGACTGCAAATGAATACATTCAAAATCAGTGTCTCCCACTCAGGCACACAAGGCTAATTTTGAAACAAAGCAGACACACAAATCAGAAATCAATTACAGGGATGCAGGAAGGAATCGTTCTAAGTCACACAGCCATTCTCCAATGGAAACTTAACATCCTGCTAATAGGAGAAAAACACCTCAGCATACTGAAACTCAGCACATTTACAGTGACATTTACAGGCCATCTCCTCTGTCAGAAGGGGCACGTCCTGCATTTGTGCATAGCCATGGCAAGCATGTCCTCAGTCACCACAAGCATTAGACATGTGGGTTCTCATTTGCAACTGCAACTGGCTTCATATAACCATTCATTCAAGCATCAGAAGGTCCAGAGTTTTAAAGAAGACCCATCCATATTTCAGAATAACCATTTGCATTTCATTTGTACAAACGCAGACCAAGAGCAGACCATAGTACAGCCATCCAACAGCTGTGTGGTGGGAAGTGGCAGGTGTTGACAGTGCTGGGACAGGGGGATAACAACCAAAGAAAAGAATATCCACCGCCAGAAGAAATTCAAAAGATTGTTTAGAAATCACGCATATTTTTATAGCATACTACAAGAAGTACTAGATGCTGAAGATGAAGAAACAGAGAGAAAAGTAAGCAGCATGAAAGAAACACAGACAGTTTGTTTTCTTTTGGAAGAAACAACAAATTCCCCAGTACCCTGTCTTGCAAAGAGAAATAAAGCAAGTGCATTTTCGTGTGGTGCTGGCTGCCAACTTGCATTGGGGGTGGGTGGGTCTCTTTGTTTGCAAAAAAAAAGTTTCTGTTTTCTTTGGAAGGGACAGAGGGGAGAAACTTACCTTTACCTTCTTCTGCCTAATTTCCCTCCCTTCTTCCATTAATACATTCTTCTGTAAGCTGTGACAACTGTTTGGCCAGCTCAGGACATCTGTGTGCCTCTCATTTTTTAAAAATGAAGTGCAATCCCTTTCAGACAGGCTTTCTCTTCAGTCTTGAATTCCCAGCTGCTTAACTACAAGCCTTCCCTCCTTCATGCCTGCTGTTTACACTTTATTTGCCAGTTTTAGTTTCGGTAGCAAAGAGGGCAAAAATAAAATGTTGCTGTACATTGCCATGGCAGAGCATTGAGCAGGTGGGTGTTGAACACTGCAGGATCATGCCCTTTCTGCCATTGTACTTATGCCATTCCTCCGCCCAGGCTCCTCACAAATCCTGAGGGAATTAACCATCTCAGGCTTGCCAAACAACATTTACGTCCCGGCCCCAAAAGCATTAAAGATCTTAACTCTGCAGCTACTGTTTAAACTGTCGGAGGGCACTTACTTACCTCGTCAGTGTCACCTCCTGCAGCACCCCCAGACCCAAGACAACACAGGTTTCCTCTTCTCCCGCCCGCAGAAAACCCTCTTTTCCCACGTAGGATTTCAGTCAAACATTGCAGCCTTCTTTCTGCCTGCAGCTTTTGTGCCGATTCCCGGCAGACGTGAATAGCTCATATAAACTTCAAGCACAAAAGACTTTGTTTCCTAGGTAACTCCCCCCCCGCCCTAAGTTTGATGCATGCATGCAAAAAAACCCACCCTTGCACACACGTAGAGGCACATGGGGACACACACACACACACACACACACACACGCACGCTGCATTTCTTGCCGAATTCATCCTTCTCTGGATGACAAAGAACTGCTGGACAAAGCGGGCAGAGTGGCCCTGTCTGCCAGAGCTTCTGCTCTCCAAACAGTGGCATCACCAAATGGCCAGAGAATAAATACCTGCTGTTGGTGTGGCATTCTCCAAACCATTTCCTACCGTTTAGGGAAAAAAAAAAGGGGCAGTTGCAAAACATGGCAAGAGAATTAAATGCAATTGCTAACGCTATTGAGTCTGTCTGCGTTGAGGCTTTTTAAAGGCGATGATAGGGGGAGGCAGCTTTGTGGCCTTGAGCTCCTGAAACCTATCCAAGGTGTGAAGAATGAAAGAAGGGGAGGAAAAAGTTATTATTGTGTCTTACTGACATGAGGAAAACAGAAATGGCTTCTTTTAGCGCAGTAAAGTTAGCAAGTGAAAAGCAAGCAAGAGGAAGGGTTAGGATCTGGAAGGGAGAAGAGTGAGACAGGGCTGTTCATTGAGGATTGCTTGTTTTTCCAGTACCTTTCTACTCCAGGGGGTCATGTGGCAACACTCAATTGGGGAGGGCGAACGGGTGCTGTTAAACTATAAATGTGAAATGCGAAAAAAAAAATTAAAATTAAAAACATACACAAAACAATTATTTTAAAAGCACATATTTTTTGACTGGATAAATTAGCATCAGAGCCAAAACAAGCAGAGATTTTCACCCTGTTTCCTACTGATGGGTTTATTCCCCACAACAGATTAGTTTGGATCCCTGTGAAATCTGTACTGGTTTTGCTTACTTGAATTAGACAAAACTGCAGTGAAATTGGTTCAACCTCCTTGTACAGACATGCTTGAATTGTCCCAAGAATGCCTTGTATTGATTGGGTAACTCAAACTGTGTTCTGCCTGGAGCTGAAGCAGTGCAAGATACATATCCAATTACATTATAAATGTAAATTATTACATAATGTAAGGGATTTTTTTTCCCAATTTTTTCTTCAGTGTTAAGCAAATGAATATAAATAATGATGCTGATGGTGATTTGTCAATTACATTGATTGCTATGCATTTGTGATGATATCACTATTTCTCTAAGTTTGCAATCATTGTGGCAGGGTGACAACAACCAATTGGCTTTTTTGTCACTTTTTGTAACACTTGAAAGGACAAATAGCAATGGCCACAAGGTCCTAGGTCTTGGTGAATCCCTACACCTCCAAAATCCTCTTCTGTCAGAAACTCTGGTTTGTTTGTGGCAATGTCCAGTTTTCAAAATCAAGGAGTGAAGGGCAACTGACTTATTTTGAAATAGGAAACCAAAAAAAGAGATAAAGAAAACAGATCTGTTGACAACTCTTGAAATCTCAAGCACTGTTTCTTGGTAGGGGTTATTATTTCTCCATGCATTAGTTAGACTAATAATGCCAGATAATTCTACAAATGTTTTTCCTCCCAGTCATTATCAATCATTATCAGCACTACTGTGACAAATGAACAAACCTCACTTTGAAGGACTTTGCATTATATGGTCTCTCAAGACAAAAAGTTGTAGTGTGTCTCAAAGGCCTAATCCTGCATCTCGTCCTACTCTCTTCCTAGATATACAACATCTCCTGGTTTCTGTGTGCCCATGGGAAGCCTCCAGATGAGCTGTCCATAAGGCTTACAGGAGACCAGAGAGGAGGAAATCAAAAGAGAGCTGCTCCCAGTGAACATTTCCAACAGCTTAGTTTCTGCCCAGGCCAGTGGAAAACCAGTTCTCCCAAGCTGGGAAAAGTCCTTATCTCAGGACAGCACCTCTGTTCATGCAGCAAAGGCTGTGGAGATACTAAATACATCAACAATTTCAGTCTACTTACTCCTCAGATACCCAAGAATGGTTCTCTGACCAAGTTTCCAGTCACCTGCTCTAAGCAGACTGACTGCAGGTACCAGGATGCTTGAAATTCAACTTCCTCATGGAAGGTGCTAGAGGATCTCTGGGGAGGGTCAGGACACAGGGAGACTAATGCTGCTGAGGTGACAAGAGTTCAGGATATGAAAATCTTTGCAATATCCCATGGCCTGTGATTGTCAGTGCACAAAGAGAAGAGGACAGGAGGGACCTCCTGCCCTGAGCTTCAAGCACAGCAAGATGCACAAGCACTCAGGGGCAAACCTGTCCATGAGAGCAACAGCAGGACCTCAACTTTGGCCTCAGAGATAGCAGTGTGGGCTACAGTCAAGACAAGCAAGGTATGGTTACCCATCTGTCTGTCCCATCAGTGCAGCACTTCCCTACCTCACCCCTGTGCCACTCTGCCAGCTGCCTCTGAGGAAACACCTGGTTCCACATACCTACAGCCGTCCTTTGATGTGCCGGAGGCTCAGGTCCCTGCTTAAGCATGGCAGGACAAACTTCCTAGGTAAGTTCCTATCATTAGAGATAGGACAAAAATGAAGGTGACCAGCAAAATTTCAGTTTCTGCTGTCACAATTGTGCTCCTGAGAAAGGTGGTCCTACCATTGCCTCACCAAGGACTCCTGAGGTCCCTTAGTGCCTTTGCCCATGTGGTGCCTGTCACTGGGGCAGCTGAGGCATGCCAGCACAGAGCAGCAGCCTCAGCATTTCAACACTTCCATGCTGGGGGAGGGAGTGAGCTGCTGCTTTTCAAAAGTTCTCATTCACACAGGAAACCAGAATATCTCTAAATGTCCTGAGTAAACACGTAATTAAGCAAGAAATTATTATTATAAACCCAAGGCTGTTCTGGTCTGATGGGCAAATCTGAAGTTAGGCAGTTTTAAAAGTGAATTTCTTTTGTGTGGGTGTGCTTGGCAAACAGAAACAGTGATAATCATTCTGTTAAATACAAAGCCAGAATACTTTAAGTGTGCGTTTTTCTTTAATGGGCTAAGATTGCTTTGGAACTAAACTGGTGCATAATTGCTTGAATAGGGATTTGTCACTGACATATGTGAGCATTTTATTTCCTGAGCTATCCCATCAACCTCACTTGCAGAGGTGCTATTGTGCTCGTGAAACTGCCTTGCAGTAAAAATCTTGTTGCCTATGCACGTGACCTGATTTCTCAGTTCTCCGTGTCACTTCAGTGTGAAAGGCTTTAGTTTCTGTGCACTACAACAAAATAGTGACATGTCCTTCTCTATAGAGAAGGAGATAGTGGCCCTGCTGAGGAGCAATTCAGCTCACCTTCCTTCAGCACTTAACTTGGGCTGAGATGGAGCACCCCTGAACATTCACACCCTGATTTTAGGAAGAGCATTACTAGCACATATGTAAGTCAGGACTCATCATTAACCGTTTAAATTAATTAAAACCTTAAAATATCATCAGGACAGTGACAAAGAACCAAATCAGCTTCTTTGGCTGACAAACTTGCCAGCCTGGCAAGTTATGAGTCTGCCCCATTTATTGTCCCAGAGCTGGGATCTGGAGAAGGAAACGAATGGGTCAATAGCAGGACAAAAATGCCACTTCTGCCCCTCTTTTCTTTTCCACCCCCCCAAGCTCTGAGACACATGACTGTTCTTCAGCATTTTCAATATATAAGAAAGACTGGTTCAAGAAGCATAATTTGTGTTATATCATGTACCTAGCCTGCCTTACCTATAGCGATTCCCTTACAGGAGATTCTGGGATTTCAAAGTTAGTGCACAGGGCCTATGGAACACAGTGCAATGGTGATAGGAAAAACATAAACCCAAGAGTAAAGAAACAATTTTTCCTCAGTTAGTTAAAGATTGAGAATGCTAAAGCCTCATCAAGAGCATTTATCCTCAACATGTTTGTTGAATTTAGACATGGCTGTGTTGATTCCTTCCCCCTCAGCTGTGTTCGATCAGGCAGGCAAGATGTTATCTCACAAGAGATTTAGGTGGCAGAGTCACAGCCCCCAGCAGCACAGGGCTGGCACAGCCTTGGTGAGGGCAGGAGGAGGCTGGTGCACGCTGCTGCACAGTGCTATTCTCCAGAGGATTATTTCTGACTCCTGCTGCCTCAAAGCTGCAGCTAACAAAAAGCATAAGGGATCAATATTGTTTCTAATTTCAGGCTTCTGTTGCAGTAGGTGGGGGAATTTTCCCTCCCAGGATAACCTTATGAATGTAGTGGGTGGTATTCACCCAAGCAGAGCATCAGCATGTTGCTTCAGCATCTGCAATCATTATATAGTCTGTTGTCTCCAGCAAACAGAGCATACATACAATTTGCTTTCACCCTGTGGAAGCACAGAAATAAGATGTACAGTACATCCTGACATCTCATTTAAGAACAGTCATTCATGCACTGAAAAGGCAACATGTAGAATAAGTGTGAACTAATGTTCAATCCCACATTCACATGAGTACAGTACTGACTCCTGGGGCTCTGGTTGAAACCTCTGTGTATTCCTCTCTCTGCCTGTGAAAGGGAGAGCCTGCTGCTTCCTTAACTCACAGGAGTTAAGGAAAATGGTATTTATTTACATGATAGAAAAACCAGAGGGTCTAGAGAAAAGAGAAGAAATACTAATAAAAGGCTACCAGCTTTCCAGTATTTTCAGAGCACAGTTGACTACTTAATTTGAAATTCATAACTATACAGCAGCTTTCTTATACAGTCAACTGATGCTGAAGAGAAAATAATGGGAATATTTTTGGCAGTGCTATTTTTGCTGCAAATCACAACCCTGCTCACCTGCCTGCTCCCAGTGTTTATATTTCTGTATGTTTCATTCTCCTCAAGTTTTTATTTTATCTGCTTGTGGGTGTTTTCTTTTCTTTTGGAGCATCACAAATGCGATCAGCTAGAGTACTGACAATCCTTTAACAATTAATGTATGGCTCCGGTGTTTTGACAAGGTAAAGACAAAACTAAGACATGTTTCATGACAGAAGTCATACCACACATGGCATTTCAGCAGACAAAGGTACAAAATAAACATCCCACAATACAGGGTAGTAGTCATTAGGCTCATTGCACAAATGGTGCTATACAAGTTCAGTCTGATGAATAAAGTCAGGTAGGTTTTATTTCTAAGAGCTTCAGGCAGGATTTGCACACAGAAAGTGCAGAGCCCAACTCATGCCTGTCCTTTAACTCAGTTGTTTCTTACTGAGGTTTCATCTGGCTTTAGTAGAAAACTCTGTGAAAGTTAGTATATTCAGTTGTACTTCCTTCCCTTTGCTGTACAAAGCATCCTAAAGCAGACCACAGGGAACATTTTTGAAATGGCAAGGAGATGGAATAAAATTACCCAATGCATTATTTTCCCTTCACATTTGCTCTAGCTGAGGCATCAGGGACAGAAAAACCCTGTCTGGAAAAAAACCTCCTGCTTCTTGTCCCTTAGATTCCTGCTCAGATTATAATTATGAATAAACTGACACTGAAATTTGTGCAATTGTGAGTGTAGATTTCCAAATACTGAATTCCTTGCTCCATCTCCTTGTTTTTATTATAATAGCTGTGCCATGCAGGGATTGAGAAAGTGTGGTCTCATAACATTCTGAACTGGAATACAGAAATTTCAGAGCCTTGCTCGCTGGACTTGGGGAAACCCAAGAAAGAAAAAATGCAGAGAAAATGAAAGAGAAGTCTGAAATGCAGGTGGAATGACACAGCATCTTCACACTCAGCAACTGGCCTCAGCAGTGCTACAGGCAGGGTTGTCATGGGAACATTTGTAAGAAATATTTTCCTCATTTTAGCAAGTCCATAACTTTCTCATACTCTCCTCAGATTATTTTTGGTTTGGTTTGGGTTTTTCTTCTTCTTCATTGGCAAAAATGCCTGAATGAATGATACTTTTAAATGTGTTTGGTTGTATATTTATTTAGTGTAGAGAGAGACTAAGTATGCCAATTTTTCAGCTTTAAAAATAAATGACTGGAATGGATAGGAAAGTTAAGTGAAGTCATGTCTGATGACTTCAGACATGAGGAGCATGGAGAAGGGGAATGCGAAAGCAATGCTTACTGTTTCTCATAGTCTGTGAACCAGAAGGGATATAATGAAATTATGAGATACTGGATTTGAAACAAATAAAAGCTACATTTTCATACAGATTTTTAAAGTCATTGTCACAGGATGCTGTTGAGGCTGATGGTGTAAATTTGCTAAAAAATTGGATTAAACAAGTCTCACAGTCAACTCAGAGAGGTTCTTTGGTGGCTATAATTCTGTTTGATCTCTGGCCCAGGAACTCTGTAACCAGTTTCTGTATGAAACTGGAGGGATAAATCATGGGACAATAAACAGCATAAACCATGCCCTGTTCTTATACTCTGTCCTGAAGAATCCCCTTCTGGGCTTTGGGCTAAGTGGACATTTCATCAGCCAAATCAGGGCATTTCCTGTAACAAGAGTAGACATGAAAGAGCCTATTCCATTTCTAGTTCTCTACTCTTTCTCCACAACAAAATGATCTTGTGATGGAACTCCAAAACATCTTTCTAGACCCATTTGTATTAGCATTACTTGCTTTGAACTTGAATTCATTTGTCCTTTCTCGGAATTTGTGGGACTTTGGCATCTTTCTCCTTGTAGACAGAGTTGTGATTAAAAGTGAATCTTCATCTGTTGTGATTGATTTTCTCTAGTTTTACTACACAATATGCAAGGTCTTTGGAAGAGCTCAGAGCCACTTAATTGGTAGCAGCAGCCAAAAGGTACATACATAGGGAACCTTGACTCAGATTTAAGTGACCTGTTTTCTCAGTAACTTTCAGACGTGGTAGTTCCCACAGGTCTCACAGTGGTAATTTGAACATTCCTCAAAATCAAGTTTCTTATTTGAGTATCTTAATACATGCATTTAACTTAGATAGCCAGTTTGGAAAAGTCAGACCCTGTAACTTTCAAAAATTTCCCAGATTCTTGTTGATACCTTTCCTAGTTTAAAAGAAACACAAAAAGGGGCTCTTTTGGTTGTGTAGCTCTCTTCAGCACCTTCCCAATGCATCAGAAGAGTGGAATACACACCATACTGCTGTGCCATGATAAAAATTCTTGTGGATTTAGCATCTTTAGTTCCTTGATGACTAGGTGATACCATCAACTGGAATCAGATATCAAACATTACCAGCAGTCCCTGAAGCAGATAAACTTTTGCAGATGTCCGTTGAAAAAAGCTTATGCCAAAAAGAGCAAGCTAGCCAATTACAGCATTCTCAACTTTTTCTTGTAATGGTATCATTATATCATGAAGGCTGGCACAACATCAATTAGCTATTCACTGTTGCAGTGTCTTGTAACAATCTCTGATTAACCTCTGCCAGACAGAACATTCATGTGCAGCTTCATCTTGCCTTATTCTCTTTTAATTTTTAAGTTGCCCCATTTACAAGGGGTTTTCTCAGAAGTGGGTCAAGGCACTTTGAAGTACTCTGGGTGTGGTGTATTTGCAATTTCCAAAGCAGAACATTCCCAGATGCCTTGAAATCAACGGAACTACAGCCCTCCAACAGCTCTTGTTTGCTTCTCCTTAGGGGAACACTGAACCCAGTCAGCTTCCAAAAGGAGGTCTGATATGGGTAGGCACAAAGTTTAATGTTTTCCTTCTTGAAAAGAAAAAGGTGGACTTTCAGATATAGCCAAGACATCTGCATTCAGCATGACTTAATTTTGTCAACTAATACAGGACTGAGAGCGTTGCTCACTATTTGTTATTATTTTGTGTTCCACAGATGGAAGTAATGTATAAAATGCACTGGTTGTTTTCCAAACACAGCAAAGATTCAGGGCTTTAAGCATTGTGTATGCAATTTCAGAAGAGATGCCTTGTTCCCCACCTGATACTAAGACAGCTTTATGTTCAATAGCCTGTCCAAACTATCTGTAAATAGTTCTGATCCTTAACATGGCATCACCTTCCCTTTACCTTTCAATGACCCTACCACAGCACTAGCTTTGATGATGACTTATAAAGAAGAAACATGTAATTCTATTTCTTCTTTCTGTCTTTAAACTCTTTTCTGTGCTGTCCTTTAACATCAGGATATCTCCTTTAAGTTGAATAATAAGGCTTGCAAACTTAACCTGTTCAAAGCCTGCAGTGATGGTGATGCTGTCCTCAAAATTAACCAGATAAGCAGCCAAAAAGCCAGAACAGTCAAACTAATGCAAATCTTATTATGTATTTCATGCTTTTTAAATGAGAAACAAAACTTTTCCAATGGACTGATTGGCTGATGTTTTGGTCCCTGGGCAGGTGTGACTCGTTTACATTGAGTCTTTTACACTGTGAGTGCTTTAGCATTATAGTATTTAAATATGGTTAATACAATGGATTAGGATGAATGCACTTGGATTTTTAAGCTAAGTAAGTGATGATTCAGTGTGGTGACTGAATCATCACTGAGCTTATAATATACTCACAGGTGTAGCATCTCTTGAGATGCCAGTGTCCCTGACCTGGGAGATGCAGAACAGATCTATTACCACCTGACTGAGGGCTGGCATTAGACAAACGCTTCACTTAAAAGCCATGTCCAGGTCTGACCTACACCTTTTAAATAATGCAATGGCTCTTAGTAGGGGGCAAAATTAGCTACTATGACACTTCTGTGAGTAAGATGCCCAGAGCCACAGAAATACCAAAGTCCAGCTGAAGCCAGTGGGAATTATGGACCTAATCAGAGTTAAAGTTGTCAATCTGGCATGTTTCCTTTAACAATGATAAATACCATATTGTCAATAATAACTTGATTTCAAATCAATGCTGCAGTGGCAAGTCAGCACAGATATACAGGACCAGATCTTCAGCTGGAGTTCCTGCTTGGCTGGTTGCAAGGACATGTGTGAGACATGAAACATCTAAAAAATTGCATGGAGATGAACATTGCCAAACAGGACTATGAAAAATGTAGCTTCTTGTAGCTGGGGTGATGCTCCTGAGCCTCCTGCACACACACAAGCCTCAAGCTGGCACTCAAAGCTCTTGAACTCTTTGCTCCTGGCAATGCTAATGCCAGGGCTGAAATTACAGCACTTTCTGAAATTATGGGAGGGTTCTCAAAGTGCTACCTGTACAGCCTGAGTGGTGAATGTGGAGGACTTATGGAGGAGTGTGTGAATGGGAGCATATATGTGCTGGCCACAGGTAAAAAAGAAGAGGTTTCTGATTGAAAACAGCCACCCTGGGGCTGGCTGCTGGAAGCTGTGGCCTGCATTATGCTGCTGACAGTCTTTAAGGTCAGCTCTGTTGTACTGCATCAGCTTGGGGAGGGGGCACTTGTGAAGCACTGCCACACCTAGGTCCCACCATGATAAAAATGTATTTGTATGTGGTAGCTGTAATGAAAGACTTACTGGTAGCAAATGCCGGTCCTTTATCGCTTGCCTCTTTTGGCTGCAGATTGCAGGGAAGGGAGGAAAGGGGGGAGCCACCACAGCAATGGGGCCTTGGACTTTTTGCTCTCTGTTATCACCTCGGCTTCGATGTTCTGTTTTGGATGAGAAAGAAGACACAAGTCTTTCAAAGTGTTAAAAAACATACAAATATCTCTACTAACAGCACAAGAGAGACAGGTACAGGACAATGGGCTCCAAAGACAAAGGTTCTTCTCTTCCTCAGTGACTGGTACAAATCGTCCGTGTTGCAGCTGAAGGGGGGAAGCACCTCCTGGACATCCGTGTGCCCAGAAGAGCACACCAGCATATGCACTGCAGCTGAATTGCCCCCATATGGGATTTAAACCATTTATCCCAAGAGACAATGGAGCTATCTTCTAGGCACTTGAGACCCAAGGCCTGATTTTCAACAGGAATCTGCAGCTCCTATTGCCTTGAAATACTGAGATGCAATAACTGTGCCTGCATCTGACCCATATAAAATATATCACTCTTAGGGGAAAAACCAGAAACACAGCTCCAGGTGGGATTTTATTCCCTGCACTGGCAGTGCTAGGTCCTGAGCATTGGTGTGACATCATGGAGGTTGTTGCAGTGGTAATGTTCAGGTTCCAGCATGAAGGAGATCATCCTGGCAAAGTCAAGATCTTTATCCACCCTAGGCTCACAGGAATCTTACTTCAGCATGGGCTCACAATAGTCAGTCCTCTTCCAGCATCAGTCCCAAGTCTATGGAACCTTCCAAGTGAATGGGAGAATGGACTCATGGACTTCCCATCTCTAATTTTAGGTGACAGTTAGATAATTACTGTTTGCATGGAGTGCTGCTGAAAGGAGATTATATATTCACCCGCTCCACTAGCTGTGGTCCAGTCAAGAATGTTTGCTGCTAGCATAGCTGTTTTCTGACCTAAAATTTCGTTTTAATTTCTCCTGGTTAAACAGATAAAGGGAGATTATATATTCACCCGCTCTACTAGCTGTGGTCCAGTCAAGAATGTTTGCTGCTAGCATAGCTGTTTTCTGACCTAAAATCTCATTTTAATTTCTCCTGGTTAAACAGATAAAGAGATAATGAAATTCTGATAGAAGAGAGAGTTGAAACACAATAAACACGTTTAGAGTAAATTTCAGACTAATATTTCATCCCCATATATGCAGTTATTTGGAAAATAAGACAAGGCAGCACATGACAAGCTGCCTGCTGAACCTGCACAGCTGCCATAAATTGTGGAGGAGGGGAAATTGCCAAAATGAAGATTTGTAACTTTAAAATGATGGGACATTTTCTGGAGCTGCCTTCACATGCTGCTGTCAGGATTTCTCCTGCCCACAAGATGGCAGGCAAAGATCACCCTGGTTCTGGGACAATTGCAAAGCAGAGCTTCTGAGAACAGAAAAGAACTTGTGCTCTACTCCAGCACTACTGTGGTTGAAATTTGGCTATATCACTCTCTGCCATGCTATGAAGACATACTGCATCCACAGTATGTTCCTGACCTAAAACCTGCAGAGACAGTCAAATGTGGTAATTAATTGGAACATCTTATCCAGCTAACAGATGCTCTGCATCTAAGTAATCGATTATTATTATAAGCTAATAACAGTAATAAATGAGCAAGGCAATTAGAGCTGTTGGTGCAAAACGCTTCAAGACAGAAGGCTGCTGCTGAACATATTAAGCATGACCTGCATGGGTTTTCTTACTCCTTATGCCACAGAAGAAAGACAGGCTTGTTTGCCTGCTTTGTCTTATGTCCTGGTAATAATTTTCCCTTGGTAAGGTTCCCAGTGAAAACTGGCCTTTCCCTATCTTTTGCCTTCCCCTCAATGTGCTGTTGTAGGACCATCCAGATGTTTGCATCTAGTAAATTCTCTTTATGGCAGGAATCCAGGAGCCTGGTTATGACCCTGTTGCTCCTGCTTCCTCTCTGTATTGCTTTGAGACCACCGGTCTGCAGTTTTATTAGGTGATGTCAGAAAATGTTCCCTAGCCTGGGAAGGGGAGACCTGCTCAACCCTTCCAAGCTGTCCAGGACATCTATCACCTGACTTTTCAGCTGCCCCTCTTGAAGGACACAGGCATCCTCCAGCATCATGCTTGGAAACCCTGAGCATACAGCCCAGTTTTTGTGGAGATTAATACCACTGGGCTCCCGTTTCAGCCCTTGTGAAGGGGGCTGGGACAAGATAATCTTTAAAGTCCCTTCAAACCCAAACCATCCTGTGCTTCTACAGTTCTGTGATTTCTTAGCATGAGTACCTAAGTCCCAGTGTAGATCAGTGCCCACAGTTCTGTGTGCTTGTGCCTGAGTATCCTTCTGCTGCCTGGAGTGGACATGGAGAGGTGTTTTGTGTGAGGAGCTGGAGCATGGGGGAGCACCTACCTCTGCGCAGGGCTCGCAGGTGCTGCTTGGCGTGGTGGTGCAGCTCCTCCACGCAGGGCGGTCTGGTGGAGGGGAGAAAGATGTTTCTTTGCTGATGCCAAGGTGCTCGGTAATAGACACTCAGTTTGCTCTCTGCATCAAGGTTGGAGACAGCTGTAGGATAAAAAATAGAGTGCAACATAAGACTTCCAGTCTCTCTCTTCTATCAACCTAACTGAAAAGGAATGGTTCTTGCTTGGAACTGCATTGGCAAGAGCAGGCACTGGGTTTGTTACAGCACCTTTACTCTCAATAAAATAGCAGCAAAGGTTATCTTTGTGTTTCCACATCATGTTATACCAGTTAGCCTTACGCAATGCCCTTTTACCAGACTGCAAATGGCTCTATGGAGGCAAGCAGGTGAAATGATACTATATCGGTTTTTTATATAAATAGACAAAGGGATAATAATTTTATAGACAGCAAAACAAAAATGCAAAGAAGCTACGCAATCTTTCCACAGTGACATTTTGAGCAAAGGCAGTGGGAGGAATAGGTCTCCCATTTACTCATTCTCCTGCCAATGTGCTCTTTCACTACTTCATGTTACACACAACTAGTTTCTGACACAGGTTGCTAGTTCGCTGCCTGCTGGGGCGCAACGACTGAGGTTAACTGCTTGCCCTGTTGAGAGACTTTGACTGTCACCTATCAAAAGAGGTTTCTTTAATAGACAGGGACTTCTGAGGGACAGGAACACTTCAGTGTTAAGAGAAATCCCAGAAGTCTGCCTCTGAAAATTATATTAATCAAGTCCACTAAAGGTTTGAGAGAATTTCTCAGGAGTGCTGGGACTCCTGGGAGTCCCATGGACTATTCCCAGCCCCAGGGTACACAGTAGGTAGCTTTCCAAGGGCTAAAGCAGAAGTGGAGAGCTATGGGAGGTGCCAGCACTCCACCCCTGCCAGCAGCAAGGAGCAGGCTCATCCTCAGCCCACATAATGCAGCCAAACAGGTGGCACATCCTCAGGTGTAGCACTGGGCTTGATCCTTCTGCCACAGGCACCAATACAGACAGGCTCTGGTGTAATGCCAAGGAGCTGCTGCAGCTGTTTTGCTCACAGGACAGCACAGTGTGACACAGGCAGGAACCCTCATGCACAGGGGTTACCTCCTGGGCTTCCCTTCCCAGTCAGCAGCCAAAGAACCAGTGTGCCTCACACTGGTCCCGTCACTGGCCATGCACTACTCTCCTTTGCATATTTGAGGGTCTCATCTACTTTCCTGCTTGTGCACTCTCTTACACTTTCTTGAGGGGTAGCCAGGGCACAATGGCAGAGAATGGCTCTTTGGTGGAGATGCTTTGGTCTTTCTTGTTTTGTTGCTTTCTTTAATGCAAAACAACATTCATTCAGCCTGAAGGCATACCAGTGCTTTGTGTAGAGAAAGAACTGGGAAGGTACAGTTGGAGAACAATGAAGGAGCAGACAGAAGAGGAGAAACCTAGGAACCATCCTGCCACGTGTGAGATAACGAGAGACTATCAGTTTCTTTGATTAGAAAAAAACCTCAACAGTTCACCAAAATTTGTAGGTGTCATGATGGAGGTGGTGGTATGACATGATGAACAGACCTGCTGAAGTTCAGGTTCTCAGAGCTTCAGCAAAAATGAAGGGACCCCAAACTCTCTGTCTGGTAGGGAGCCTTGCTTTGCTTATGAGTGGATTTTTGCAGGTGAGGTTTCAGTAATTTTTCAGCACACTTGTAGTGCTGCCTCATGCGACTGGCATGGTGTCAGTGCAAGGAATGGCACTGGGGGAAGAAAAAAATGATAGAGCAGGAAGGCAGTACGATGAATGGTGGCAACCTGTCAGTGCTTGTTCATCATGAGGATTTACTAATTAAATTTTTGACATTGCAAAAACATAATGTTGCCAAATTGCAGAGCTTTTGATGGCTTGTCTGTCTGTTACCACTGCAGCATGGAATGCCTCGCTCACCCGAGCTGATTTTATATCTCCTTTACCCCTTGAAGGTAACAAAGCACTATGTCTGTTTTACATACAAGGTACTGAGACACAAAGCAACTTGCCCTGATCCTGTTCTGAGCCACACTTCCTCCTTGGGAATCTCAGCTCAGGCCAAAAATTTGTAGACAATAATAATGATACCCCACCCATTCTTTGTATTGCCTAGGGCGTGTGATATTCATGATCACATAATGTACCCTGGAGGCCAATGAAAAGGCAGGCACAAGCAGTTCCTTCCTACTCCCAGAAAAATCTGTCTAGACTGAAGTTCTAGTAGTTGTCTGTGATGAATATCAGTAAGTGAGTGGAAAGTTTTACCTACTTATGAAATTTTCAGACATTTCATCAGACTAGAATAGATTTTGCTGCAAAATTTAGCTTGTAGAAAGCTCTTTTGGCCTTGGCAATAGTGTTTTACAAATAGGAGTAGGAGCTGGGTTAATATACTTTGTGTGAGACCTAAAAATGAAACCATGTTCATGCAAGCTCTGCTACACACCTACTGTTGTAGACACACATTGCTGTTGACAGATGAAATATTATGACCTCTTAGCCACCCAACAAATGTCCCTTAGCCAGCAGACCTGGCAGAGCTGTGCACAGTGCTGTCCCAGGAGAAAAACCACAAATACATTGCTTATCTCCAAATGATAGAGCATTAAGAAGCTTCCAGTACCCTGTGCTATGGCCTCAGCCAGCACCCATCCATGTCTTCTCACCTTTCCCTGCAGGATCTCTGATTCATGGTAACAGGGAATATACTCCCTGACACCAAGAAAACAGAAATATTGCACAATACTCACTGAACTGACCATTCCTTTAAAATACTCCAAAGCTGGAGTGGATTTTCTAGGAGGTCCAGAATGGAAACTAAAAGTTTCTGTTAGAAACTTTTAGAAACTAAAAAACTTGCAAAATAGAAATAGAAACTAAAAACTTGCAAAAAAAGCTGCAAGGGGATGAATGTTCTCAGCCTGCAGTGGGGAAGAAGCTCAGAGGGAGGGAGCAGCACTGGGTAGGGTGAAGGATAATGCTGGCCCAAGGATAAGTAAGTATAAACCCGCAATGAATGCAATTAGTCTGGGTGTCTGTGGAACAGCATCCCAACCTCAGAGCAGCAAAACTCTGAAAAAAACTCCTGGAAAGAGGTAAGAGGGATAAAGCTAACCAGTGAGTAAAAGCCTGCCAAAGAAAGGACCTGCTTCCATTTAATTTCTTGCACATTGTCCTTAGCATGTCTTTCCCTGTCCTTTGCACATTGCCTGTTATTCTGCAATGACATTTTGCCTGGCCCTCACTGCCCCTGGGAACTGGGCACCATTGCTGGGAGCTGAAGCCAGAGGATGCAACCACAGGAGTGGACTATGAGCTTTAAGGACTACTGAACATCTGATTTTCTTCACAGGACTGAATCTCTTACTTCCACTAAAAGAAAAAAGCCACCCCTGTGGCAGGGTAATTCAGCAGACAAAGACCACTGGGCTGTGATCTAGAAGAAATGTGTAGTCAAAGCTTTCATGGGGACATCTGCTAGGAGCTGGCATTAAATAGTAAGACTCCCTATATCTCTGTTCTGTGAAATGAGGATAAGGTATCTCTTTCAGCCAGCACTTCCTTTACTCAGTGTTTTACACTGCAGGCTGTTTTTACAACGCCGAGCCTGTGCGTGGCTGTAGCCCCTCAGCATCATCGTAACATGCATAATAAATAAAGCTATATAGAAACTGTAAAGCCACAGTCTTTAAATTATTAACAGCTGGACATCACACTGAATGAGAAAAAAGCCGATACAGAGATAGGAAATGCTACATTTCAGGCATCAGATATAGTCTGTTAACATATTTTTAGTGTGAGCTTCGATCAATTTAGACTATACAAGTGAATCATATAAACTATCGCTTCATTTCATTCCTGAGTTAAAGTAATTGGTTTTGGTTTGGTTTTTTTTGTCTTGTGGGATGACAAAATGACAAGAGACCATTTAAATGGATTCTCTATTCCATTCTGGGGATCCATTAACATTGGCTGGTTTCCTAACAACCAATGTCAAACAAACATACACTAATGGCTCTTCTCAGGAGAAGATTTTTGAAGATTTCCAAATAGCTGTTTTATTGAAGTTGATCATATTTATCATTTACAGATCCTTCTCATCTTCACATCCTCTCATTCTCTCCCTGTTTTAGCCAAGCAGAAAAAGGATCCTGCCATAGCAGAGCTGGATGTGGATGCTTGAAGGTTGTGCGGCTTTAGTGCACTCAGGCGTGGTTGTTCTAATAATAACACCACAAAGGCCAAGCAAGAAAGATTTCTGCTCTATTTATTTGATAGATACAGGGGTTTCCCCCCACAACTCCGTCTGCTTCTATAGACACTTGCCTCCCCCCTTCCCAAACCCTTCTGTTTCTCAACTTTCTATTATTTCTATGTGTATTATAGTTGCTATTACCTGTCAGGGGAAGAAAGAAAAAAAGATAATTTCCTATATTTCCTGGTTCAGAGAGAAAACATGATTTGTTGTAAGGTGTGAAGAAGTGTGCAGCCTGGAGGGAATTGGAGCAGTGAGAAAGGAAGTTACCTGCATGTTAAGGGCCAGCACCCAGAGCTGTCAGCCCTGAATTTTGCACAGGCAAAGCTGAACTGGCAGCTGCCGAATCCTTATTAAAGTATCCAGGTTCCAATAGACAAAACCCAAAATTAAAAAGGATCAGACTAGTGAATAAGCCCATTCCAGAGCCCAGTTATGCTTAAGAGAGGCTGTAATGAGCAAAGCCCTTTGCAGGAGGCAGAGGTGCTGTGGGCTGTGCACTTAGTGAAACGCCACCTCTCTGCACACCCTGCTGCAGGGGTGCAGGATGCACCCAAAGGTTGCTGTGGCCAGCAGCCCCATGCCAGGCTCTGCTTAGGAAAGCACTTCTTCTTCAGCATTAAGGTGGTTGACCTGTCGTTTTAGCATATGCCATTTTTTCTAGCTATTTCATGTAAAAATGGTGACTTTTTCTTGTGTGATTCAATGTCATAAGGAAACTGGATGTTCATCCAGCTTTGCATAAATAGGCCTATGCCAAGAGCAGCAGAATTCAACGTGATCAGCCTCTTCCTCAGCTACTGCCCAAGTCAGCAGTGAGTTACTGCCTGCTGAGTTTGTATGCAAAACATTGCAAGAAAATTAATTCTGAGGAAGACCAGATTATCTCAAAAACTAGGCATCCTGGCAGCACATCCAACTTCATCATGCAATTTAGTGCATAAATGTTTCATTGAGGCAAGTGCTGAGTGTGATGTGAATTTTATTTATAGCCAGCCCTGTATGTCCCGAATGTACGCTTCACCCCATGTACTCGTGTAACCACTGGAGCACCCAGGGGGTTTAAGCCTACAGCACTGGTAAAAAACTAGAGTTGCTTCTTTCCTGTTCATGTCCCACATCCATCAGCAAGCTCAGTACTTTCAAAGTAGCTCCCTCTGCAGCTGCCACTTCCCAGTGACGACAAAGAGAGTGCCAGGCTCACCCAGCAGGGACACGAGAGTCTGGAGCTCCTTGAGAGTGGGACAATCACTCTGTTTTCAACAATTGTGTCCCCTCCCAACCATGCATATATGCAGACATTTCTCTGTTTGCCAGTGGCAAACCCCACCAACAGGAACTGTGAGTAGCTATTTGGATGAGCTACTTTCCTGTCCCATCTTTATTAACAATTGAAAAATGCCCATGCAAAGGTAGTGTGTTGGTGGGGCTGCTGTTCATTGCAAATAAGGCTACTGGCTCATCAGCTTTTCCAGCAGCCAGCTGAACAATGGCAACCTTACCATAACTTCAGTGACTACACCTACAAGCATGGGTATGCACACAATTTCCCTCATACCTCTAGAAAAAAATACCAAGTGACTGCAGCTAAAAATTTGGACATACACCAGCACCCTTGGAAACCCTGGTCAGCCTGGCAGGGGCAGGATTCCATGCTCTTTCCCCACCAAGTCAGTGCCAGAGCAACACCTGACAGCGATGGGTTTATCTTCTAATGCCCTTTTGCTGGGGCAGGGACATCAGATGATGGGAATGTGACAGGCACTCTGGTTCCTTGGCATTGCAGAGGCTGCTGAGGACCCTACCTGTGCTTCCCAGTCCGTCTCTTCCCTGGGAAGCTGTCTGCGGGACAGTCCTTCTCTTCCCTGGGACAAGTGAGAAATGAGGCAGGTGTTCACAGAGCTTTCTGAGCACATCTCTCATGTAAGACAAGAGATGCTCAACTCAATGAAAGAGAAATCTGCATGCCAAACCCCTTGTGTCCTCACCAAGCAAGCACACCTTTGGGATTTGTTCAGGGTCTGGATAGGATGCCCCTATCCTTGGCCACATCTTTTGTTCCTGTTTTCCTGGTGTATTCTGTCATTTGTGAGGGTGCTGTTCAGGGCAGACATTTCCCTTTCAGTCTTCACAGTGCCCACTGTCACAGGGCCATGGGTGACTGATGACCAACTTTAGGGGGTTTTTTTCTTGGCTACTTCTCTCTGGGAGCTTGTGCTGCAAAACATGGTTTGTAACGGCCTTGTGCATCATTATTTCTTATTGCTTTTATCAGGGCAGAAATCCAGAATATTTCTGAAGAGTTTTTGTGTTGTGCAAACTGAGTTCAGGATGGATGTGAGTGGAAAGCTCCAGTGACACAGACCCCAAGAGATGGTTTGGGCAACCGGTCTGGACCTGAAGCCTGGATCACCACATCTGCCCTGCCACTGGCACTTGCACATGCAAATCAAAGGCAGTGCAACTGTGTCCATGCAGGCTGCAGCTGCCCTCCGGAAAAACAGGAGGGGAGACATGACAAAACAAGTTAAGTCTTTAGCTACATGTGGGCAACAGCATGAGTACAATTATTATTCTTTTCTGCACTCACAGACAGACAATTTAGCAAATTTTTCAAACTCAAGCAAAAAGGCAGAAACCTCACTGACAGCAGAATCTGTTGAGAAAGACCACAATCCTTTATGCTCTTTGTATTGTTTTATTTCCTGCCAATACAGTGAAACTTCTCATGTTTCAATCACAGTTTCTTAGCACATCCCTGTGGCATTTTCTGCCTTGCATTATGCTACACATGGAAAAAACAGCTATTAAGGAGAAAAAAGGGCAAGTGGGCAAAACCCATACTTGGTATTCAGGTAGCAGGAGAGATTAAGATACTGGAAAGCATATGATTTGGATGTCATTTCCATGAGCAGATCCCTGAATTTTGCATTTACCTGATGTTTGGTTGACTGGCACAACAGACATAATTCAAGAGGGCTGGGAGGCGTGTGGTTCTTAGACAGGTAAGAAGATTAGGCTGTTAAGCAATATGCACTTACGTGAAGAGTACCACATGCTAATCCCATTCTTGGCTTTGCTGCTTTCAATCACTGCTGGTGGTGTTTGAACATAATTTAAACTGCTCTTCCTAACTCTGTCAAATATGTTACAGTGGCCAGAATGGAACTTCATATTTCAAAGTATTTCAAAGCTGTTGCTGCAGGATAGACAATAACCTCTCAGAAATACAGAGTACTTTATATGTTCAAGCCCCCATTCCTATGAAGTTTCTCTAGCCAGCAATTTCTTCCTTTCCTTTTATTCCTGTTCTCAGGTCTATGCTTTACACAGCCTCCAAGAGTGCCCTGCAGGGTAATGGTAAAAGGCAGACAACATGGCAGTCCTGCCTGGCAAGCTTAAGGCTGCAGTCAGGTCAACTATTCTGCAGGAATATTAATTTAATATTCCATTCAGATTGCTGTCGTGCTCCATGAGAAAATAAAGAGCTAACTAGCCAGTAAAATAGTGAAGGAATAAACAGTCTTAGAGAAAAACCCAAACCAGAACTATTTTAAGGTTACTGGACCTAATGATAAGGATGGATTGTTACAGCAGGGATGATGTGGACATCCCGCATATGCACACATGTCTATGTATTTGTGTACACACATACACACTCCAGAGCATGTAAAACTGAAATCAGTGTCCCAAGAGAGCCCTTTCAGTCCTACATGCCTAATTAGTTGGAAGCACTTCTTTCAATTTGAGACACTTTCAGTGCTTATCAACACTTCCTGTGGTGACCGTTCACATTTTTCCCACTCTGGATATGCAGCAAGATGAAGTCTCTTAGCTCCAGCAGTGTAGTGTGTGGTCTTGATAACACACTTTGTAAGTATGCTTTTAGATATCCTTTGCAATTCTCTCCCACTGCTCTGCTATTTTTCTCCTGTACTGACTCAGCCCAAATCACTACTAAGCTTGCCTGAGTTGCTCCAGCAGGTCACCATAATGCTTTCCTTTTTATCACAGCAAAGCGTGCTGTTCACTGTGATGTTGCTCTCAGATCAGTCACCTTGATTTCACATGCCAGCACTCAAGAACAAAGCTCTACAAAATTCATCTACTATTCTACCTACCTTAGTTAATGCTTACCTTTGGGATCTTGTGAAAAAAAACACCCTACAGACAATTTTATGGTAGGACAAACTGGTTTTTGGTAGCGGTTTTAGGGTATCCTGCCTATTCTTCTACTTAAAACATTCAATTCCCCTGCATATTTCTGTCTGAATATTTGCACCTAAAGTGGTTGTTTTCAAGTAAAAGCCTTCAAGTAAAATAGCCTTTTGAGTCTATGCTGAGCATCCTCTTTTCAAGAAGAGCAGAGACTTGATCATTGCAGCACCTATTTCCACATCAGCATCCACAGTATGAACAACCTCTCCACATTTGTGAACCCAGAGACCATCAGTAAAACATCATGAACCTTGAAAAAGCACACTGGAAGATGACACTCAACAAAGAATATGCTGTGCTTGCCATATTGGAAGATAAAGAGTCAGATGACTTATTCGAAGTACAGCAAATGTATTACTGTTTTCCTTGAAATTTTCAAAATCTACAGCCTTTTATCTAAGCTCTAAGACTTAGACTCCATACCTTCTCTTGATTCTCAGAAGCAGCATTTAGAATCAAAGACGCCATTTTGCAGAGAAAATGCATGAGCTGGGTCCCTCTCCCCTTCCACTGGCACTGCCTGTAGGCTGGGGAATCAAACCCCCAAGAGTCAGGAATAACAAGCCATGTGTTAGGAGTAGAAATAGTGGCTCATATTTCACACTTCTTCCTTCCCATCAGTCTTTTTCAGTGTGCTTGGCTAGATGCCTTGGATGCCACTTAAGTGCAAGTCGAGGTAAGTAGCAACAGTTTCTTCCAATTCTATTTAGTAAACACTATGCAATACTATGTAGATAAATACTATTACAGCATACCCCTTCAAATTACTCACAGTCCTTCTGGGGAAGACAGAAAGTCAAACATCTCAGGGGGACCAAAAGCAACTATTTTTTTTTGCTTCCTCCAAAGAAATATTCTTGCTGCTCCTGTAGCTCCATAAGCCTGTTTTGCAGAGGGATTGAGAGACCT
This sequence comes from Hypocryptadius cinnamomeus, assembly GCA_013400635.1. Taxonomy (NCBI): domain Eukaryota; kingdom Metazoa; phylum Chordata; class Aves; order Passeriformes; family Zosteropidae; genus Hypocryptadius; species Hypocryptadius cinnamomeus. Next base: position 76,480 of record VYZP01070169.1, on the reverse strand, counting down.
GGCTCTGTCTATCCCTATCTCAGAATAGCTTCCTCCCCAGAATGGTAAGGCTGTGTGTTTCTTGGGACAGGCAACAAAAATCCCACACACTCCTCCACAGGGTCTCTCTGGTGCCACCCTGATGGTGGCCCAGAGCTGTGCTGGCACAGGGGTGCAGTTAGAGATACAACCAGTTCATGGTGTAGCTCTGGGTTCTTTCAGTACCACTCTTCCCCAGTCTCAGTAAAGAGCCAAGTCCTCCACTACCAGCCTTCTCAGATCTGGCTCTGGCCTCCCAAGCCATTTACTTGAAGCCCAGTTTTAGACAACCATCTGAATCAGCTCACAAATCACAGAAACACAGACTGGACTGGGCTGTAAGTGACCGTAGAGATCACCTAGTTCCAGCTTCCTTCTGTGGGCAGGAACACCTTTCATTAGACCAGATCAGGCCAGGAGAAGGGTCCCTTTTCCACACTGTCCTTCCCCAGTCCCATTCTGATGGGACACTTGTGTTAAACATTACCCAAATTGGGCTGTAAGAATTCAGAGAAGCACACTGAGGACAAGGCCAGCTGAATTAGAGTTTCATTTGTTGAAACAATAGGGAACACAGTCCTTTTGTTTGGTAAGGGGAAGGAGAGCTGCCTGAAAATAGAGATTTATGCCCCTTTCACTTCTATACTTTCTCAAGGGAATTGTTTTTAATGAAAAAACCTGATTAGGATTTAGGCAAGCTTAGAATTCTTGTGAGTCCCTTCCACCCATCCTGTGATGCCAAGCACATGTTCCTGCACCCCTCGCTGCCAGAGCTCCAGCTCTTACCCAGGAATTGCAGCCTCTCCCCTCCAGGCCTTTTGGGTTTGAAATTAGCCCTTAATCCATAAAGCAGGGATGTGTTACAATATATGGAATGGCCTGTATTACTTACAGTACTTTCTATACACAGACAAAAAGACTTTCTGTACAAAGACACCAAGGTACACTGGGTCACTTTTTAAAGAAACCCATCCAGACAACATTTGGAAACTCTGTCAGTGATGTTGTATATCTAGACTGCAGGATGAATAACTTATGTCAAGATAAATTATTTTCCCACTGTTGTTATTATTTGAATAACATGTTCTCAGCTTACTCACCTTAGGCACTACATTTTTTTCTGCATATTTGCACTGTTTTTTCTACTGTATTTCAAGCCCTTGCTTACCTCAAATGGTCCACAAGCCCCAAATGGCAAATGCCAGCTTGCAGATTTAACCAGGAGGTGAGCATTGGTAGCTGTATCCCCTTGCATGTCCCTGCAGAGGTGCAAACCTGTAACCATGCAGCTGGGGAGCCCCTATGGCTCACACTGACCCACTAACTCCCACTTCAAAGTGAGACATCACAGCCAATGGCAACTAGTACATAAAATGCAGCATGAATTAAGCTAAAATGAATTTTAAAGTGTTTACTTCTTTTAAAGTGTCGTAGGGTGTTAATAAAGATCATAACATAGGCTAAGCTTCATTGTTATGGCTAATATGGCTTTATGAGCCCAAACCATATCCTATTGTTTGTACTCACATTTATACTATTAAGCCACATATTCATGCACAAAACCTAATTGAGTTCTGACGGGGTTTCTGAAAAGCCACATCTGCTGAAGAGCTTCAGGGTTTGTCAGAGGCTGCAGGGGTGTGGACCACTCTCTGGTGAGAGCTGTCATCCAGCACATAGCTGCAAACAGCTAATTCTTGCACATTTGTAACTCCTCTGCCTTTGTGCACACATCAGACCCAGTACAGGGCAGCTTTCAACACGTTGGCTTTAGCACATCAAATACACAGAGTGGCAAACAACTGCTCCCTTCATGTTCATATAAAATTATTACCTTTTAAGTGTGGGCAGACATTCTATTATGACCATGTACCAACCCCTGCACATGAAGAAGAAAACCAGAAGGCATGGCTGAAATGGCCACATTTCATTGCATCCAGTCAAAAGCAGAGCAGAAATGTCAGGTGTCAACACCTACTGGCGACTATCAAATGCCACCATGGAATGACTGCACTGACAGCAACACTGGGCAGGAAGTCTTCAAACTCTCAGCTGTAAGCAGTGGTGAAAATTAAATAAAACTAATCTGCAGGAAATAAGCTTCTTGAAAAAAAAAAACCACAGGAAAAGAAATTTAACTAGGAAATACTTTCAGGAAAGGAATAAGGCAAGGAACAAAGGAGAGCAGGGAGAAGGGCATTGGGAGAAGGGAGAATTGTCATTAAAGTTATCATGCAGAAAGTGTAAGTTAGAAGTGGGGTCACTGAGTAGCAAACAGTGTTTTTTGACCTTAATGTATAATGTATCAAGTGGAATGGTGAATCAGGGCAGAGGGCACTCCGGGGACACTCAGATTTATTCACTATGAGCAAAGTTGACAATATTTCCAAACATAAAGAAGCAGACAACTGAAAGTAATCACAAAAGTTACTTTCCTCAGGGGAGATTTATCTCCCTGGAGAATTTCTGTAGCTAACAGATAGGCTCCTCACTGATTTTGAGTACAAATGAGCCTCAGAGAGATCTGAAGAATCCTCTAGCAGCACCTGTCCCCCTCTGTTCATTGTGAAAGGACCATAAGAAGACTGACTGTGAGGAGCTGACATGTTCAGTCACCACCAGGCACCAAAAAGGGGAGACATCACTTTTATGGGGTAGCAGGGCTGCCTACTTGGAAACAAATACGAGTCTGCAAAGCTATGGATGGGTTCTCACATTTAGTTGTTGAATATATTTAATGACAAAGTAAAGTGTAAAATTGGGTCACAGACAGGTAAGCTACCAAGGCATAAGGTGAGTTTTAACTCAAAAGGTAAATCATTGCCTGAAAAGCTGAACAAAATATATTCATTTTTATGAAGGAAGGGATAAACACACTCAGAAATGTGACACCATAGGCTGGGCCAGGTGCAGTTTTGCTGTCCTTACTCTGTCATTCCTGAGTCATGGACCTGCCTGACTTCTCTGGACCCTCCAGCTATGCCAGGACATCAGGTCTGGCCCTGATTACCCCCTCCCACTTCACTGCCTTCTCTTCTCTGCCCCTCTTCTTTCTGTGTGGATTTTCACACAGAAAGTGTGTTAAAAAAAGGAAGTGCTGGAAGAGGTGCCAGACTGCTCTAGAGGCTGAGATGCTGTACATGCTGAACAGTGAAAGGCAGACAACACCCACGGATCCAGCACAGCCCTGATCTGGCAGGATCTGTGGAGGGGGGAGGTGGCAATGGCTCCTCACATCCTTTCAACTCCCATAGCATCTGCCAGCACAGGCAGAGGGGGAGCCACCCCAGCCAACTTTTTTTTTTTTTTATAATATGGATCTTGTTCATGAAGTCAGAGACATTTTATATACAAATACAGATCAGTTCCCTGCCATCTGCTTATTTCTATGTAACATCTAAAGTATCATAAGGGTGTTACAGAGAATATGGAAACAAGGTCTTACCTCTGCTGCTGAGCTTAAAAAAAAAAAAAGGAAAAGGAAAAANCTGCTGAGCTTAAAAAAAAAAAAAAGGAAAAGGAAAAAAGGAGAAAATATAGGTGTTGGTATGCAGGGAAAAGCTAAGAACTGAGACAGCATTTCAATCATGGTTAGCTGGGCTGCTGTTGTTTGTGGATGGAGTTTGGCCTGATAGGTGGACATGCTGTCACATCCCTGCTCTGGGCCTGGTGCAAGTTACCTCCTGGCCTTCAACAGCCATCTCTTGTCCTGCCAGGGACCTCCTAGCCTTTTCTGTGGTCATTCTACTTGTGTGTCTTAAGAGCAGAAAGCACCCTTTTATACTAAGCATTTACACATACAATTACAGGCTTTGCATTTCATGTGCTAGTCCAGGAATACCTCACTGGTAGGTCTATTTAGTGTTATACTCTTACAGATAAAAGTAGTCATTTTTCCCCACTAGGATATGCTCCAATCCTTTGCAGATGAGCTGTAGTTTGTACTGCCCAGGCTGCAGTTTTGGACCCACAAAACTAGGGGGTCCTACAGCACAGCCAACCTTCACCATGTACAAGGAGCTCCAGAGCACTGCACTGGGTAAGAAACAGGTGGTTCATTACTCAGAATTAACCCCCCATGGTCAGGACAGAAAAAAGAGCCAGGTTGCCTGGTCCCACCAGAGCCCAGACCCACACAGCAAGGGAGGACACAAGAATTTACTGATCATCTGCCAGAGTCATTATCATTCAAGGATTTTTAACTACTGCATTTAAATACAGCTAATTCTGATAAATCAAGATTGTTTCCCTCACTTGCCAGTTTGATAATTTCATCTTCATGTTTATTCACATTAGTAAGCATTGATTTCCTCTGGGATGCAGAACATTTTCTCACAGTAACTGAGGGTGAGGTCTGCTTGGCAAGGTTTTTGTTACACTTCAAATTTCTGAAGTTTGAGTATTGTAATACTTAACATACTTTCATTGCATCCAGAAAAAAATGGATTCTGTGCAAGAACACGGAAGAAAAAATACCTAAAAAGTGCAACCACCACTTAGCTAAGAAAATGGCATTAGGCAAAGATTAATTTAAATGCTTTTCATTTGAGTTATCCTTTATCCCATCTATTAACATCCTGATTCCTTCTGTGTTTGTAATATTGCACAACAGTAACACTTTAAAAATACCACAGTGTTTCTTCACTCTACAAGGGCCAGAGCAACCTCTGCACAGCTAGTACAACTCTCTGTATTTTTGGCTAGGTGTCACACATGCTTCTGGGATGGGAAAGCTACAACAAAAATTCAGCCCATCAGAAGAACATATCTAAACTTTGAAGATTCTCATTTAGAGTCATACAACACCTTCTTTTGCAGATAGTTCTACAGGACACTGGAATAATTTCCAAGGCTTTAAGAAAGTTCTATCACTACTGAAGTTACAGCCACATCCATGATAGCTTATGACTAAGGGAAATATTTGCTAAAGGGGTGGCTCAAAGACACTCATCTTCCTTCCCCTTTGATGCTCTTCTGTGGACACTCAGTGAATACAGGGTGATGTTGCTCCAGAAATACTGCAGCCAGAAGAAACCAATGATACCCAAAGCACCAGACAGGCCTCACACAAATAAGCCTCGAAAAAGGACTGTGGGCAGAAACACCTTTATCACCCCATTCATGAGCCACTGAGACAGATATGTGCCCAAAGCTGAGCTTATTCATATAATCCCCAGGGCAATTTTTGTATTCAGGGCAAAATGACATTAATTTGAGGGCAAAATGACATTAATTTGTTGCCTACCACAGAAAGCACAACTTTGGAACAGCACTGTCACTGCAGGGTTTGTGTTGATTCATTCATCCCAACAGGAGAAAAATGTCTCTTCCTCCAGCCAACTCCATACTCACCCCAGACCCCCTGCCACGAGCTGAAGCCCCATTGAACTACAGCTCTTTTCCAGCCTTCCAGCTGTCATCATGCCCAGCCATGCTGATGGGGGCTCAAATAATCAGGTAATTAATCCTCCATTAAGATGAAATGAGGGAGACCTGAGGGTAGCTGTCCATCAGATACATATCTCAGCAGTACCTAACATAGCCAGGTGCCTACACAACACTGGTTTTAAGATTACAGTTGGTGATGGCCAACTCATCATGATTGCTAACAATTCATATTAGCAATCTTCCACTTGGACTAGATGAGGAGGCTCCTACCAATTGAAAATATTCTATTCTATTCTATTCTATTCTATTCTATTCTATTCTACCAACATGACAAACACTGCTAATTTTATACCTAAGCTTCAAATTCATGGTATCTCCCAGTCTGACAACTCACTGCATGCAGGACTCTGCAGTACTGTGTTGGGAGGTCATGAACCAATACGAGCCAGTGTATTGTGCATATGAGGCAGTGACTCTCTGGAAATAATTCAGGGTTTAGCTAACTCCAGCTGTGTTATCTGGGGTAATTTCCTACTCTCAAATTGTGAAAGTTCTTTTTTAATGCAACAAAATGACCTCTGTTTTTATACAGTACATTATACTGGCAAAGCAGCTGCAGCCATGCTGACAAAACTGCATTTTAGCAGTCAGTCTACTCTTTGAGCCTCTATATTCTTCAAAAAGTACATGATGCTGATAAATGGTAGCAATGGCTTTGGCTGGCACAGTTTCACTGGTCAAAGATCCCACACTTTTGCACAAGCAGAAATTAATTGTGAAGAAAATCAGCTTCAGTATATTAATTCAGACTTGTTATGGGGAACACAAGCTTTTAGATTCAGACATGAAAGGAATTTTAAAGTGTGGGGCACTACAGCTTATACTCTTAGCTTCATTGACTGTAATTTCCTCCCCTTGAGCTTCCCCACTTGACCTACAGAGTAAATATGTCTTCCCAGGAAGTATAAATTTCCACCCAGCAAAGCTGAAACCCTTTTCATGGGGTCCCAAGCTCTTCAGGGTTGCTTTGTTTGCCAAATCCTGTTCTGATAGCTCACAGACCACAATTCATAATATAAATAAAGTTTATTGCATCTCTTGGAGGTACCACCAACTGTACAGTGCCTCTGTTTAAACAGCTGCCAGAAGATTAAGCCAGGGCTCTGCCTAACTCCAGAAAAGTTTCCAATAATCCCATGGAGACTTCACTGTGATGCTGGCACCAGAAACAACCCGGGACTCACGAGCTGACTAGGTCATGTAATCACCTTCCTGCAGAGAGGATCAGAGACTGCAAGGCCAGCCCAGGGCAGGATGACTGGTTTGGAAAACAAGCAAGGCTTACTGAAAGGATCAGGGCAGAGAAGATGGATTCCTGAAAAGTTGCCAGTAAGTGTAGGTGTTGTGAAGAGGCACCATAGAAAATGCAGAGGAAAAACTGCATGAATTGTAGGAAGTAGAAACCCAGTGCAAATTCAGAGCATGTGACTAGAGTAAACCAGACTGACACATCAGCCAGCCTTTGAGTAGGCTAAACACTTTCTGCTACATTCATGCATTTGTGTACAACTTACAGGCTTTTTTTTTTTTTTTTTTAATTTTGCCTCATATGAATAGACACCTGGCACTGCCAAGGCAGAAAGGGGCAGTCATATGTTGAGACAGAACAACTAAAGACAAAAGATTTTATCAAATTTGGGAGAACCCCTTTCCTCTGAGGTATTTGCTGGACTTCTCTAACATTGAAAGAGTGAAAAATTATGAAAGGCAGGTTTTGGATGTAAGACAGGACAATCCTGGACTGATCCCAAGAACCAGTACTGAGCCTTCCATACATGCCAGAACTGGAGATCCTGAGGCACATTTCCAGGATGAACACCTTTTCCCCACGGCACTACTAGACCCAGGCTGGTGATACTGATCCAGTGACTGAGCCTCTGCTCTGGCAAGTCTTGATGCTTACAGAAAATCACAAGATTTGGATTGGACTGTAACCTTGGAGTTTGGGAGTTGTCTGAGATTGGCGTCACATGTCCATGCACATCATAGAAGGAAAAAGAAAGCACATTACTGTTTGTGCAGGTTGAATTTGAGGAGACTATCATTTCAGCACTGCACACCTTGTGTTTAAAAGGCTATTCAAGGTATTACAGTAATTTTTCTCATATTACAGCTGCAGCATCTCCTATGTACTCTGCCTTCTCAAAATGCTCATTAACCCAGGCCTCCTGAAACACATCTGCTCTTCCTGCCATCCAAGCTGCCCTAGTGCAAGTCAAGACCCTTTCTTACAGATAATGAAAGAACATCTTGAAAATAAAATTCAGTCACCAAAAACCTGGGAGGAATTCAGTTGAGCAGGAATTGAGTTCATACCACCAAACCTTGTTTTTGTACATTGTTATATGACACACTCACTGTCTCACAGTTAATTGAAAAAAGTGTATAGTCACTGAACTTTTCTGATCTGTGGCAAAAATACAACCATGAGGAACCATTAAGTTCCTAAACCACTGATGGACAGGTTATAATAATTATTGCAGGTTCATCTCAGCATTTGGAGTAAGACATTGAAAGTAAAAGGGCTTTGGTAGGGTGGAGCTGAGACAGGGTCTGGGACAAATGAAGTGCAAGGGAAAATTGATCCTTCCCTTAGCAGCCTCCCTCACCATGGGTGCATTTAAAGCAGGCAGTCTGGAGCAGGGGGGTAGCAGGGTGATCTCACAAACCCCACACTGGCCTCGCTGCTGGCCAGTTGCAGAACAGAAACCCTGGGATACAGGTGGGGATATCAACTGGATCACACTGCAGGCTGTCAGGAGCACAGCAGGTGAAGCTCTCCAAGGTCTGTGAGTGCTACCACAGCACAGGCGGTGAATAATACCTCGTCAGCAGGCCACATTATTGAATAGCAATAACTTTCCATAATAACTAATTAATGTCACATACAGACCAGACACTTAGAGAAAGTGTTATAGCTCTTCCTTCATCAAATTGCAGCACTGAGGTCAAGTTTTACTCATCTGCTGGATTGGTAGAAGAAAATACCTGCATGAGAGCCAGAACCTTCCCTTTGGCAGCTGTGGGCTCAATCAAGCTGTTTGGCACCTCCCCCATCTCTATGGTGCCATTACTACTGAGGCCATCCTGCCTGGACAGCAAACTCTAATGTTTTTGGATATCCCCCACGTATCCCTGACATGTCCTCCAGCTCTCGCCCCGCAGTGAAAACCCAGCCCTGCACAAGGAGGCTCCCAGCAGCCCCCATCTTAGGCAGGGCTCACACCTCCCAGGAAAGCACTGCCTGGACCCACAAAGGTTCCTTGGCAATTCTGAGACCCTAGAGAAGCTCAGGAAAAGTTTATTTTGGCAGGCTCAATAGTGTGGGCATGGCCAGCACTCTATCCCCTCACTTTCCCTGTGCACCATCAGGGGGACACATCTGTGACACTCCATGTCGAGCACGTTGCCTTTTCATTCATAAAAGGCAGCCTTGTATCTTTAATCACTTTGCCAGATAATAGCAAAGAAACAATTGATTGTCTGTGTTATCAGACACTATTGGAAAAGTCTAGATAAGGATGCTGAACAACCTAGTCTTATTAGAATTCCACATGCAAACGCTTCCCCATAATCCAGAGTCATCTGTATCCCGGCAACCCTTTAAATTTCATTCTCACTGAATTGCCAGATCTTTATCAAAATATAATTACAGTCTTAATTTGGATGATAAATTTTGATTGCTTGTGCTGTGCCAAAAAAAAATTGTCAGGTACACAAAAAAATGAGGTGCAACTGTGAGATGTGAATCTGCATATTCTGACATTGGTGCATCACCTTTCTTCTTATCAAAAGTTTGGCTCTGATACCTAGCAATGAGGTTATGTAGGGGTAACTAGGCAGGGACATGCAAAAACAGTTTTCTGATGCCATCAAATGAAATTTGCACTAGAAACAGGGAAGAATTTGAATCTGCACTTGCTTCTGAAGATTATCACTATTACAAGGATTATATACTATTATCATTATGAGGTAAATTATGTGCAGCACTGCTGTGCAAAGTGTAAGAAAACACCAATCCTTCCTGAAACAAGAAGAGACTGTGCAGAACTCACCTTTTGTTCCACTGCCTTGCCCCCCTCCTTCAATTACTGGCAGAAAACAGCACACTGCTTTACAGTTATATCCAGATTACGTGGATAGTTACAAATATTTTTCCAAAACAAATAGCCTAAAAAAAGTATCCCAGAGGAATATAACCACTGCCTGCTCTACCAAGAGAGCCCAAAGGAGAGGAGATGGCCCTGCTAGCAAGCCATGGAGGTTACCTAGTTTCTGATTTACCAGAGTACTGCAGTCCAAACCCACTTCAGTTTTACCTTGTTGAAATGCCAGGGGGAAAGATAATTGCTCAGATGACAATGGCATAAATGCAATTAGACGTTTGACCTTAGTGTTTCTTGGTCACATGCACAGAGTTGAACTAATTGCTAAATTTGGGGCTGGGAAGTTCTTTTTTCCTTCTTTTCCACTGTCATGGTTTGACGCTGGCGCAATGCCAGTGCCCCCATGAAAATACACTTTCCCCAGTGGCAGCTGTGAGATGTGACCAGGAATAGAGCAAAGCACACACTGAATTATTTGCAGTTTTTCTGCATTCCTGAGAAGGATCCTTTCCTAGGACAGATGTGATTTCATCCCTTGAAAATTATTTCCTCGCCTCCTGTGGGGGCTTTGGGTACCCAGCCTCTTTCTTATCTGCTTTTCTAACTTTGATCACCATTGTATGCACCATAAAACACCTCTCTGATACACCTGTGAGCTTGAATTCATTCTCATGGAGGGTATGTTGTCCTCCCCTGAGAAGATCATGCAAGATGAGAACAACTGGAACAGTAGGTAAATTCCACCACAAAAGCATGCAGAAGGGTCATAGTGTTGATTGGAAGTCACACTGGGTCACAGTTACAGTATGAAAAATGTGCTGCTTCCTTGTGAGCAGGGGTCGGATACATCACTCAGGTGAGGTCTGTTTCCCTAATGCTCCACAGCCCCAGCACTCTCAAGAGACCACTCCAAACCAAATGTGATTTTGTCCAGAGCCTGATGCAAGCAAATGCAGTTGCCAACTAATGGTAAAATTCAAAGCTCACTGAAGTCCAGAAAGATACTGCAACCTCTGCAGTCACGTCTGTGCCCTGGGTCCCATTCCCTAACAATCATGTCCATCACTGACACATCAGTAATGCTTTTGCTGACAGTAGCAGTACAGGTTTTGCAGCTGAACGGTCTGAGGCATTGAACCATTCCCATCCCTTTGGTGGTAGGAGCTCAATGGGGCTAATGCTGCAGTAGAAATGGAGGGCAGGAAGGAACCATGTGAGAATTGTCTGGTCTGTGACTTTTCCAACTCTGAAACACAGCTAAAATTAACAGCAAATGAGGTACCCACCTCCAGACACAGAAAATGTTTCCTATAGTGAATTTTGACTGACATGTGACCAAACGTGTCCTAAAAATGCCAAAATGCAACACCAAGTGTAATTGCACTACTCCAAAGTGGACTAACTATTTTTAGTTCATCCGCATTTTATTATTCTTAAAAGCCTAAAAGAAGGACATCCTATAAGCTCCATAGGAGCCTGTCCCAGTGCTTTTATTCCTCTTTGTGCTTGGAAAGGTCTTGCTAACCTTCCCTGCTGCAAAGTCAGCTGGCTCCTAAGGGGGAAGGCTGCAGAAGCGGGCATGCTGGCTGCAGTCACATGCAGCGCCCCTCTTCTTTGGATATCAGACTCCATCTCTAGTGCCATAAATTTGCAACTTCTCACCTTGGATGAACTGAGCTGAAACAAAAATGCCAGAATTAGTGCCCTGGCCCAAAATCCAGAACTAGTTTTCATACCACGCAGTGACGGAAGTGGGAATGCCTAAGCTCCCAAAGGAGGATGATGAATTGCTGCTTATTCCAGATGCACAGTTCTTTACTCTCCTTTAAAAAAAATTTATTTATTTCCTTCTGGTGAAGGGTGCCATGCTAAAATCACAGGAAAACAAAGTTGCCTATCCACAGCAGCAGATTCAGCCTGGCACTAGGGAGATGGAAAGCTTCCATATGCCATGGTGACTAGTTCAGTTCAGCCTGTTAACCATTCCCTGCACCTGCCAGACACACTGCCCCTGCCATAAGCACTGTTAGTGAAGGCAAGCATACATCTGGATGAAAACCAAGCTGAGAGGAACATGCCATTTTAAAAGCCTGGCTTTTGTCTCTGAGTTACATGTTCCAACACTAAGGCTAATGTTGAGAGGACTGGCAGAAGAGGCTACCAGATTTACTCTTCCTCTGCACCATGGCATGTTGCAGTGGGAGGAGTCCAAAATGGCCCCTGTGGTGGCTGCCGGCATCTTCACAGTAGCTGCTGAAAGAGAGGCTTATTCCTCCCAGCTACTCTTCACTAAGAGCTTTCTCTAGGGCAGCAATGGATCCCTCAAGCTTTCAGCCACAGCAGGAACTTCCTGAAGGAACATTTCATATTCAGAAGGAATCACAATGTTCCTATTTCTTTCTGCCTCTTTCATTCTTGAGCCCAGATCTCCCACCTTTGAGCTCGCAGTTGTCATGACAGACTACAGCAGGAGGTCTGTGGCAATCACATGAACATCCCAAGTTCCTAGTAAGCAAAACTGCAGTCTGGCTTCCTCAGCTGTCTTGAGTGTTCGTCTGGGTGAAAAGACAAGCAAGTCTCACCACTGGGAAATGGAATCCCAGAGAGGAATGTGACAAGCCTTCCACAGACAAATGGACTTTTGGCATTACACCTTCTCCCTTTGGACCCAGCATCATCACAACAACCACAAACCCAAACTGTTAACAGTGATACCAGTAGCTGAATACTTGGAAATATAAACTGGGGATAGTTTTCACTGCCTGCCATTTGGGCTGAGACACTTTACCCTTGAGGGACCTGTCTTGACAAACTTATTTATCTAAAAATGGCTTGATTGCTTCTGCTGATTCCAGGAACCAGAGACAAAATAACCCTCTGTCCACAGCACAGCCTGGCATCCCACTGATTTCTATGGAAGACAGCAACAGGGCAAATGCAGTGGAGGGAGCAGCACACAAGTGGTTAATGCATGCCATGAAGAATTATACATACATATACTGTCTAACATAGCCAGAATCTTTTATGTTGACATTTTCCATTCAGTGCCACTAGAATTAAAATGCTCATAATAAAAACCTGCCAATCAAAAGCATAAAAATAATCACCCAAGCAAAACTCATTTCTGTCTAGATAGTTGACCAGAAGTCTTTCTGCCTCCTACAAGCAACATTAATGCCATCCATTACAACAACAAATGCCAGTCAAGTCCCTTTCTTTCCACCTGTGATTTTAAAAGTACATTTCCTGTGCAGAATGCTGTGTGCTTGGCAACCTCTGCATCTCCCCTCCTGATGAGTAGCAGAAACGCTGCATGCTAAACTCTCCTGTAATGACATGGATCCCCACATCACCGAAAAATTCTCAAACTACCCAGGAAAAACTTCAAATAACCTGCAAGGTATTAAAAAAACTACAAGCAACAGCAAAAGTCAAATCCTCAAAACATACAGAGAGAGAGAGAGAGAGAGAGGAGGGGAGGGGGGGGAAGAGAGAGAGAGAAAATAAATGCCCTCTGCTTGATCCAAAATAACAGAACAGTTCTGCATAGGAAAGAAAATTCATTACCATTGTGGGGACCCTCAGTCATTTAGAGTCTCCAGTCAAGGCTGAGAGCCATTCTGAGACTGCAGGTTTTTCCTTTAACTTCACTCCCCAGCTCTGCGAGGAACCAGTTAAAAATGACATCACTGCTCATACTACCCTCCTCCCCCTCCCCATTCACTTGCTAAAAAAGCTGAGGCTGCTCCTCTCCCCCTGCATTGGCTCCAGATTTGGTCCTCACTCCTCTTTGACAAGTTCCTGGTCTGCAGCTGACTGTGTGCATCGGTGTCAGTGTGGGACGGAGGATGCGTCTCTGCGCTTCTCCAGCATCCCTGCTGGCACCCACTTGAGAAATAAAATAGCCTTTCCATTAAGAACTCAGAAGAGGTCTAACCTTGCGATGTATAATGCATTACACAACCAGCTCCGTTTACAGAAGGCAGACAGTCTTACTTTTTGAAGTGGAAGGGAGAGAGAGACCCTCCAAGGGGTTCTGCCTTTCACCTCGTCTTCCTTAGAGGAGAGGACTCTCTCTGTGGTCTGCTGCATCCTCTTTGCATTAGGACTGCAATCTATCTTTGTTTTCTTTTTTTATTTCCCTCCTCCTGAGTGTGACATCATCAGACACCAACTCTACTTCTGTAATAAAAAAGAATCTCAAGCAGAGCTACCTGGGACGAGGTCATCTGGAGGACCCAGGTGATTCTGGCTCCTGAACAAATGTCGCTTCTTACAAAAATACTTTGCTCTTACACAGTGTCATCGGGATTTAATAACCCTGCGCTTGCTGCAGACCGGGAGACCCAGCTGCAGGGCTGAGATCAGTCTCGTTTCTATCCCTGCAAGCTCCTCTGGCATCACCGGCGAGCAGGTACCTGCGGAGCGCTCCCCTGGTACGCATCATTCACCTCTCAGCTCCTTTGCTCCCTCCGGACTACTGGGAAGGATGCTGCAGCAAAACCCCTCGGCCAGCACTCCCTTCTGCTACAAAGCAGCCAGGCTCCCGACACCCCTCCGCTCCGCTCAGCCTCCTGAGCATCACTGAGGGGAGCCTTTGGAAAACACGGTCACCCCTGAGTGGCGGCTGCAGGAGCCAGCAGCTCCCGGCCAGCCGCAGAGCCGGGCCTGTTGGTTGCCAAGGGCAATCTCCCCTTACCTGCGTTTTCTCTCCCGGAAGAGCGCAGGGGAGCGTGCTGAGCCTGCCCACCCCCGGGGCAGCCAGCGGGTACCGGGGTGCCTGGGACGGGCCCCGGCACTGCCGCTGGGGCGCGGGAGGGATGGCGGCTCCCGGGATCGGCCGCCTTCCTTCCCTGCGCGCTCCCATGCTGGCAGCGGCAGCCAGCAGCGGCAGGCACGGCCGTGCCAGGGGAGAGGAGCCCGTGTGCACATGCATATGTATAACACACGCCTCCGTGTACCTGTTATATAGACACAGAGCTGCATGAGGATATAAACACAGACTTGCGCTCTGGATCTCTCCCCGCTTCCAGCAAAGCTGCAGATGTATCCAATACTGCACAAGTAAAAGGGCTGATGGGATAAGTAATTTAAAAGATGTGCAGATGTGGCACGTAGGGACAAGAGTTAAAGGTGGACCTGGCAGTGTTAGCTTAATGGCTGAACTCCATGATCATAGAGGTATTTTCCAGCTGAAATGATTCTGTGATCTTATGATACGACTGCATTAGCAAATGTGCTCTGACTGCTTTTTGTGCTACCTGCCTGCACAGCCTGCACACGAGTCCAGCCCTCGCTGCAGTGCTGATTGCAGGTGAGTACCTGACACAGGGCTGTACAAGCGTCACAAAACTTATGCAACCTCCTCTAAAAGGGGCAGTGATATGTCACACACATCATGTAACAGTACTGCTTCGTAAGCTAGAAATGTCTCACATGGAGGGGACTAGAAAGGTCTTTCAACAATGAAACCCCCATCAGTCCTCTGAATTAGGAACATGCTGGTGCATCAGGTCCCAGAGTAAATCTGTGCTAGAGACAGGGAGTCAGTGGGAAGTTGAAGGAAGTCAGGAAAAACCCTGCCTTCAGAGTTTATTCATAACTCCCTCCCCATTCTTTTTCAGACCTGTGCTTTGCATGTGGGCGGGTAACACATTCTTATCAAACACCAGAGCCTTTCTGAATGAGCCAGAATTAAAAACCTGACATCTCCTGTCAGCTGGGAAAGAACAACATTACACACTCACAAAAGGCAGGATTTCCACTATAGAGTGCCCCACTCCATCTTTCAGCAAATATCTCTCAGGTCCTCTTTTCCACATCACAGCCCTACCAGAGTGCTCTCATCCTCTCCAGGCATACAGCTGGAAGAGGTCTCTGGCACAGGCAGAGTGAGCCCAAGGCTGAGGAGCGATGACTGTGGTGCATAGGGACATGGGACCATCTCAGAAGCTCTGCCAGTGTGAACATCCAGATAAATGCAAAACACCATGTCCTCTGCCATCACTCATCACTCAGCTTTCCATCGGCTCTGGTAGGGATATCACAGTCTTTAGCAAAGGGGGATACTACATACACGTAGCAGCATCAATAACATCTCTGGAGCAACATCGATTATACATCATATGCTAGATCAAAAGATGAAGAAGAAGAAAGTGTGCCAATTCACCACATTCATATTTCATTTCTAAATGAATTAAGTGTTTAATCCAGTTTCTTAAGGAAAAAATTTGAACCCACTGTTGCCTGTCCCCTGCATCCAATCCCCATAATTTTTGAATTCCCTCCCCAAATTTGCCAGAATAAATTGATTATATTCTATATAAATATATACCTACAAATTTAAGATGAACAAAGTAATTTAAAAAACAAATCAGTGCCACTCCCATTTAGGACAAACAGGTAAAATTTTCACTGGGAATCTACTGGCTGACTGGTCCTGTGCCAGTGGTGGTCCCCTTGCTATGGGAAAGGGAAGAGTGTATTCTGGATTTTCTGAAAAGGCAAAAAACATTTCAGAGAGTGAAGTACAAGTCTACAAATACACATGAAGTTCTTACTTCTTCATTTTCTTTGGTTAATGTGACCATTTATTTAGCATTTTTGTTATCTCCTCCTAAATCTGCTTCTCATGGGTCAGCACTTTGGAGCTCAAATGCCTATGGACTTTATTTCCTGATGAAACTCTTGAAGACAGCCTTCTCATTTTACTTTGTTTCTCCTAAGCAAGGGCATTGTTTTAATCTACAGACATTTTAATCTACAACATTGGCAGACTGCTGGCTGGTTATAACAGCTCCCAGACCTGACAAGTTCCACACTCATTTCTGGTTGTGAGATGTTTTTGCAGGAAAGAAAACAAATTAATTCTGTACGAAAGAACAGGTAAACAAAGTGTGGGATTGGGTGGTGGAAAGATCCCAACAGAAATAAATTAGGGTTGGAACTTATACAGAGCTCTCAGAACTCTCAAAGAGGCAGAAATCCTTTCAGTCAGAAGGAAAAGAAACTTGCCCATCTCTCCCATCATTTCCCCTCCTATTATACTGATATTAACTAACTGTTTTACTTGGTGAATGCAGATGGTTTCAAGTTTTTGGGTGACTGAGTTGAAGATCAGTGCTCACATAAATGATCCTCAAGTAGCACTACTGCCCTAATATATGCATTTCAGTGTACCTTGGGGTACCTCCAAAGCAAATGGGGCAGAATATGTTCTATATTATACAAATTCTCCACTTGCCTTAGCAAATGCACCTTGTTTCGGAATTCCACTATCTTCTTTCCTCTAGTTATATGCCTCCCATAAGCACAGTTTAACAAATGCATTTTTATCATATAAATGGGTGTTTTCCATTTTGGGAATACTTCAGAGGTAAGCTGAGAGTCCTGGACTACTTTCCTTCTCTGACCAGGTTTAAATGCAATCAAGTCTGGTAACAGACACGAAGGAGTCAGCAGATGAATGTCACACATCTATTTCCTCTGCTATTTTTAACAGCACAGAGCGTACTAAAAGGAAGAACAGAAAGTCCTCCTCTTTAATGATGTCCCTGGAATTTTTGAAAAAATCCAAATTTCAATACTCTTCCATTTCAACCCAAACTGTTACAAAGTAAATCAAGGTCACGGCTGTCTGTCACTTTCCCAAATTACTCTTGAGTAAAGACAGCCCTCAGCCAAATAATATCAGTCTAAATAGGAACTCAGCCTCTTCTGTTTCATTATCCCAGAGAGGTTTCAATTTCAAAGCTGACTTGGACCACATAAAAGGTAGCTTTTAAGCAGGAGCAGTATGAATATTTCTGCCTCCCCTCTATTTTACCTTCTCAAGGAAAGAAAGAAGAAAATAAGACCCAGTACCAGTTCTGGTGACCTGACACAAGAGAAGGAAGCAGAAGACAGTGATATTCCTTTGACAGGAAATCTCAGTGCCATTATTTCATCATCTGTCTTCCTTCCTGCTCCACTTGGCAGCATGTTCCCTAAAACCAGGCTGCTCCAGCCTGCTGCTGTCATTTCAAAGGAGCTGGCCATCGTTGGCAGGGGCATTGCCAAGCACCCCACCATTTGGCAACAGTAGGTGACAACTCAATCAACCCTGGAGATCCTTACTGATGTTACCCTTCTTTTTCATAAGGTGCAGTTGGAGCAGGCCCATAGAAAGGCCATGAAGATGATCAGAGGACTGAAGCACCTCTCCTATGAGGACAGGCTGAGAGGTCTGGGGTTATTCAGCATGGAGAAGAAAGAGAAGGCTCCAGGGAGATCTTCTAGCTGCCTTTCAGTGCCTATAAGAAAGCTGGAGAGAGACTTTTTCCAAGGGCACGTAGTAACAGGACAAGGAATGGCTTTAGGCTGAAAGAGGGTGGGTTCAGATTAGAATACTGTAAGGGTGGTGAGCCACTTGAACAGGTTGCCCAGAGAAGCTGGGTGGTGGATGCTCCATACTTTGAATGTTCAAGGCCAGGTTGAATGGGTCTTTGAGCAACCTGATCTAGAGGAAGTTGTCCCTGCCCATGGGAGGGGAGTTATGTGATCTTTAGGGTCCATTCCAGCCCAGGCCATTCTTGTATTGTGTGATGATTCTATGGAATGTGACAAATGGAGACAAAAAGGAGGAAGAGAAAATAAATGTAACACCTCAGCTGCCATGGTATTTGTGTGCCAGCTGCAAAACAAGAATTGCAGAACAGGATCCTCTCATTGATCCTTCTTTTGCCCAACAGTGCATGACTCAATTTGTCTGAAGCCTTTGCTTAGCCCCAGGTGACAGTGTTTGGGCTCTTAGAAGAACTGAGCTCTGAGTTACATGAGCTTTATATTGTAACTATATTATGTTTATTGTTTTTCACTAGTGTTTCCAGCCTTCCTGATCCTTTTTCACAAGATTTTCTTCTCGTTTATTTCAGAAGAACTACTGACTGTGTCATAAATATTGATGTTTTATTTAATGTATTTTGCTTTTACCCTGGCAACTCTATATTTCTGCTTGCCAGGGCTCTGCATTTCAAACAGCTAAAGACAGTTGTTATAATACAGACTAATAACTGCTTGAAATGACCACAAGGTTTTTTCATGCAAATAGAAATACAAGTCACATTCAAGTAACCCACTGCCTAAAATAGTAACCATGTCATTGTCCTAGCCCAACTGGTATCTGAAAAGCCTGCAAGCCATCCAGCAAGAACTGCCCTATTCTGACCTGTTAAAACAGGGCATAACTGCAATAATTCCATTGTATTTAACGTGCATTTTACAGCAAGCTCTACCCACAGGACGAAATAACAACCTAGGAAACTATCACTCTATACTGACTGCATTGGCACAAATCATTATTACTTATCTAATAATTACTATCACTTCATGGAAAATAGTTGAGGAATGTAATTTTCACTGCTTTACTTTCAATGCTGCCTTCTCACTTTGATATTGAGTTAAACCCTGAAGATATATCTGCTGAATTTTACTGACAAATTACATTCATCATCTATGTGCCTGTCTTGTCAAGTGTCTGAGATGTAATACATATTAAAATACTACACATGAATTTCCTGTTAGAACACTCAGCACATACTGTGCTTGATTTCCAAAACCCAAACCAACGCATTTATGACCCACAGGGAGCAGCCAAGCTTCAGGATTAGTGACCTCTATAAGCAGTGGCCACAAATACAAGAACCCAACGGGTATTATCCCCAAGTGAGCTTGCCATCTGATGCCCGGAGAACCCCCCCAATTCCTTTCAATGCACACAGCATTTGAGACAACTGTGGAAATTCTATGTTTATTCTTCCATATCTGTATGCTTCATCCATCAGCTATGAAGGAATAGATTATCATTTGCCCTGTGAGTGCAGTGCTGTATTCGTGCTCTGGCCAGAAAAACATCAGCGCACGGTGGCAGGGCTGAGCCATCCATCTGGAGCTTCTGGCTCTGCTGGAAAGGGTGGCCAAGGAGGTGGCAGCTGGAGCAAGGATGGGTATGGCTGTGGCAAAGGCAGGGAGAAATTAACCTAGAAAGGATACGTGTGACCCAGTATTTCTCAGTCTTACTGCACTTGGCTGTATGTCTCTGAAAATTGTCTGCTACTGAAATTTCCCTTCAAAGCTGAAAATGGGATGAAGAAGGCACCTGAACATGTACTTTTGATTGAGGGACATGGCATCTCTTCTTAAAAGCTTTGGCCATCTTCTGCTTTTAGCCAAAAAATAGCTTATAAACTCTGTGTCTGTTCTTGCCTTCATGACAGTGCAATGGGAGAACAGTTGTATTCTATCTCTGTCCTTATTGCTGCTGTGAGAAAGAGAGGGATGTGCATAATCAAATGGGAGTGAGAGATGGACTGATCCCACATGCTGTCTGTCAGCCACAAACAGCTCAGAGAAGGGAGGAAAAGCAGAAAACCTTGAGCCTTCATGTCCTGGACATAAATGGCCATTTATTATAGAAATGAGCAGCCTTCATAGGAAAGGGAGTCTGTAGTGGTCACTTCCAGCTGGAAAATAGTGAAATCCTGTCCCAGATGGAGCCCAAGATTCCCACCTGCATCCCAGTGAGGCCAAGGCTGTAAACACCCCAAATACCTTCTATATGTCAAACATTTAAATGGATGCTAAAAATGCTTAGTCTGAAAGACAGGAGCCTGTCTGGGCAGGCTGGTGACTGAGGTAGATGTGTGCAACAGCAGTGACAGAGCTGCAGTGAGCAGTGATAGTAATCCTCTTTGTGGATCAATCTTCAAAAACCCCAAAAAAAAAATCTGCAGAGAGCTATGCAACACCATGACAACATGCAAGGGAATGTCATTGTACAACTATTTTCCCAGAGTTTCACAGACAGCCCGAAATTTTGTGAAAATATTGACAGGCCAAGGGAAAATCCCAAGTGCCATTTAATTTTGACAGATGGAAAAAATAATGCCTTGTACAAAGCATAGTAGCTTGATGGTCTGCTTTGTCCCTTTTTATCAAGGACCAGCTCCCAGAGGCAGAAGCCTGGATAAAGCACATGTCAAATACAAGGAACGAGAACAGCAGAGAAATTTTATTATTAAATATTTACAACTGAGAGTGGAAATGGGGAGAGGGAAGGATGTACATACAGTATATGAAGTAAATGGTGCAGAAGAGACAGACAAGGCAATACAGAACTGCCTGATGTGAAACTGAAACCTGGGCTGTCAGGGAGGCATGACCTACCTCATTTACTCACCACAGTCTACAACTGGAAGTCATCCCAGCAATTTATCTCAATTCCTTACTCAACCACTTAGTTATTTGATAGGAAAATACTTTTTTCTGCTAGCATGTATGAAACCTGGCTAAACTCCTATTCATAGTAAATGTGGGACTAATTTTAATAAAGCCCTTCCTTGTTTGTTGCACTCTTCTTGAAAAAATGTTTTCAGCTACACAGACAGTATTATCTCACAGAGACCTAGTGCCGTTTCATTTGGTACTGACAACAGTGACTGAAGTTGGTTAGATAAATGTGGTTGGGCATTGCTGTTGGTAAATAAGGAGTGCTGCAGTCTGCCTTCTGGCTCTTCTGTCTCTACACTTCTTCAATTGCAAGCACCCTTGTGTGCAGCCCTTTGGTTGACTTAACATGGGCCAGTTCATGTCCTGGGGTGGAGCCCCACAGAGCCAAAGCCATCCTTGGCACGCTGCTCCAGCTGCCTTACTCCACCTACTGTGCAAGGTTATTGCACGGTGTCCATGAGGCAGGAACACAAGGTACCATGGATGGGAATTAGAAAAGGTAAAGTAATTTCTCTTTGACAGGACTTAAAATCTGCTTCCCCGGCCCTTTGAAATATGCTTCTCACCAAAGCTCGCTGTTCAAAAAAAACTAGTGCACTGTACAGTGGATTAGTCACAGGCATCTTTGTTCTGCACCCACAAAAAATTGGAAGTGACACTTTACTTCCATTGCAGACCAAACATCAAGCAGAGTCGTGTCCCCACTTACAGTTTATTTAAAGCTACAGATGGCTTTTTAGGGATCAAAGAGAAAGGGGTATAGGAGGAGGATGCTGCTCAGGGGAAGACTGGGAACACACCAGTACAGTTTCTTTGACTGCTCCATGTTTGCTTTTTAAATTGCTGAAATGTAATGTGGCAATAAAGTTACCTAAAGCATGAGACACTGAGTGGTGGGCTATGAAGCTTTTTCAGTTTGTTAGTACTTACTGCTCTCTGCAGTACCTGTCACAAAGGTAAGGGATTAGACTGGTGTAAATCAGTGCTGTTCCATGAAGAGCAGCCACAGTGGGAAGCCAGGCTAAAGGCTCAGAGGGCTTCAGAAGCTGAGAGTACAAAGCACCATTAGGATACAAAGCACACTGTCAGCATCTGAGCTCTGGGACAGGATGTTTGGAAAGGGCACATAGAATTTTTTATCATGACTTGGACTCTTTTTCAAAGGAATCCCATTTAAACCAGAAACAGGGCTCTCTGCACAGTCAGGCTCTCCAGAGCCAGCAGCTCACCTCTACCCAGATCAGTACATCTGTGTTACAAGCAGCTGGATGCCCCAGCCCTCTCCGTGCTCCCTGTAACTGGGTTTCAAGTTTACAAGTATCACAAATGAGTTCATTTCCCCTCATTAACTCTCACAAGTAGTTCCTGCTCCTCTGAACTCTGTATTTCTCTGCCCCCAAACCCCTTGGGAGTCTCTGGGGCTGAAAAAGCCCTTCTTGATAGGAGAGGTTTCGGACGGCTGCCCAAACAAGACAAACGAAGGGGGCCTCATTAGACTGGACACAGCACTCACAGAAGGGATGGGGAGCAGGATTAAATCAGCAGAGAAACTTATGAAGCAGAAATCTGAGCAGCCTCATTTTTTTCAGATAATTGTTTTCAGCAGGTTTCTTTCCCGATACAAGTCTCACCCAAAGCGGTATGACAAGCTATTGAGCTCATGCTTCCCAATTCAGTTTATTCCTCTCTATCCATTCCAGGCCTCTAATTTTCTTACTTTTCTCAGCAGCCTGCTAATGTCTCAAAATGACAGCCAAGATCCCAGGCTGTCCTGACTGTCAGCTATTGCTCCAAATATGCAGCATGGAAATGTTTTATAGCCCAGAAAGCCCCACACTAAACAGCCAGTTTGAAAACCTTACTGCACCCACTGCATGCCAGAGGAATTTCTGGACTGCCTTATTGACACTTCCATCAAGTCTTCTGCCACACATGAGGCTGCTTTCCTAAATCCATCTCCCCATGGGGTTTTATTTCCATCTGGGGTTTCTCTTTGTCTTGTTCTGTCCCATATGACTGTCATGCTGAAGGGTTTCATGGACTTTTTCTCAAAAAGCAGAACAACCCAAAGCAGCCACACAGTTAGGGTAAGACTCAGCACAGGGATATTAAAACAGCATGTGCATTTTCCTCCAAAACCCAGCACTGAAGACATAATGACATTGAAAGCTGAAATAAAAATAAAGAAAGCATAATAAAGGTAGGTAAAAAGACTTTTACTCTTTCTCTGTACATGACATACACTGTGGAGAAATGTTTGTTACCCACTGCAAAACTTCCTTTAATGACCCTTGGCTACTCAAATTATTCAAAAATGAGGAAAGCAGAAAATAAATCCAACTGAACCCACTATGTGGATATGTTCATTCTTGAGACAGGGCACATTCCAGTCATCAAAATGCTGGATAGCCTGTGAAGAGGTCTGGGCTTGGGTCCCTGTTATCACAGAGGCTTTATATATGATCTTGAGCAAACCACTCATGGGATTCAGTTGCTTAAGCAAAGGTGTCCAGTACCATTTGAGATGCCCTAGGGTACACAACATGTCTGTACAGGGCTGTCTGGTTGACACAAAATGGAAACCTGGTATAGCAGCTGGACACCAGGAAGGATTTAGACACCTGTAATGCATCCTGTACTGCTTTTTGAGTGTCTGCTATAGATACCTCATGCAGCTTTCCAAGCCTAGCAGCTTCTAAGATGAAGCACTCATGACCCAACTCTCCTGAATGCTCCAGCCTGGCTCTGCACTCCCTGGCCCAAGGAACTGCCCCCACCAGGCTGTGCTTTCGCTGGAGGGCAGCTGGCAGGGCTGGGAACATCCTACATGCTGCAGCCCAAAGCCAGGGACTGTCAGCAGCAGGACTCTCTCTCCCCAAGGGCAGTGCTGCCCACAGGGTTTGCCCAGGGATCACGCTAGGACTGGAGTCGCTGCACTGGCAGATATGCACTGGTCTCCCAGTCCAGCCAGTACACTGCCCCTGGAAAGCTCCATGGGCCAGGGTATCTCACCCAGTGCATTAATCCCTCCTGACAGAGAGAGCCTCCAGACTGTCTAACACACTCAGCAAAGCTGGCGTGTCTGTTCCTGGGTGCATTTATGGAGTTGAGAATATCCCCTCCCAAAATCACAAGACCTCATTCCTTCACCAATTTTCCAAACCCAGCAAGGCACATGTGTGTGTGCCACCAGCCCACCAGCCCTTGCATGTTGGGCATCAGTGCCTTTTCTTCTCTACATGGCCAGGACCTGCTATCATTTCCTCCAGCCATGGGCTGGCTCTTTGACTGTGTATGCTCCAAGCCAGCTTTACAGGACAAACACATTTCAAAATTCATCACCCAAGCCCAAACTGCTGGTGAGTCTGTCAGAGACAGAAAACTTTGGCAGCTGAGGTTGTTGTCGGCCAGAGGCCATTCCCAGTGAGTATAACACAGACAGGGCATGGGCTCTCACAGTGATTTACTGTGCACTCAAGACATAAATCACAGTTTCTTCCTGACTACTTGTGGATGTAATTATGTAAGAAGGGAAATAAAGCATTTCCACAATCTTCCTTTCTCCCGGTTTGCAAAAAACATTTATTTCCTCCATCTTATCGATGTCTGACATTTGCACTTGCGCTGCTGAGAAACTGCAGCTGGGTTTTGGAGTCCATCCCAAAGCCAGAGTGACTTCTGCACACCCCTCCATTTTTGTGCTTCTGCCTTACCATGAGATGGATGCACATGGACACCATGTTATTTTTTGACAGCTTTGCAGGGGTAAAGAACAAACACTCAGGGCATGCATAGCTACCTCCTTCCAGGTCTGATGCCAGTACTGCCCACACTTCAGCCTCAGGTTTGTGCCATCCTGTCCATCTCACTTTAAGTGAGCTGTGGAAGCTCTCCCAAAGTAGGGGCTGTAAGAGGCATCCACAGGCCAGACATGAGGTTTTTTCACAGGGAAGAAAATTACTCTGTTCCTCATTTACTGCTCATTTATGAAAGTGAGCACAGATCTACCAGGGGCAACATTGAGAGCACTTCTGACACTCACTGGCTGAGATGCCCCGAGCCACCATCACCAGGACAGGCACCTGTATTCCTGATCTGCACCTAGCATTTAAAAGCTCCAGAGGACATTGTATAAGGGATGAGGAAAGTGCCCCAAAGCCCCAAGGAGTAAGAGGACTGCAGCTACGGCTCCTCCAGCACAAGGAGGGCTGTGGACTGGAGATCTTCCTCCATGCTGCCCTATTTCTTGGACACCAGCAGAGCAAAGTGGTGTCCCATGGCATGTCCTGCCATGCCCTGCCAGGAGCTGCACAGGCAGCACAACTGCTGCCCTGCTACCCTGACTGCATTAATACAAAACCCACCGTTACACCAGCTGCTGCTACCTCTCTGCTATCCAACAACAACCAGAATAATTGGCAACAGCAGAGTAAAGTATCAAATTGACTGTGTTTTTGAGGGACTTCATAAGAGGCCAACAAAAGCAAGGATGTTCAAAGCTCTCAGCTAAGCATAGCAAGAGGTCTCAGTGGAGCGTCAGATGACGAGAAACAGATTTGCTGCATTACACAGTCATGTCAAAGGGCTGTGCCAGAGCTTTAGCTGACAGCAGGCCTGAATTGCTTTGCACTCTATGGCTTGAGCCAGACAGAGGCCTGCAGACTTGTGTTTCATATTGTGCCCATCTTCTTTCTGAATTTCATTGATCAAAGCCTGATAGCTCTCTCACATATTTTATCCGACTCCACACAGACCCCACCACTTTTGCCATGGGGGTGACTTTAGCACAACTACTGGAAGAATAAGGCATCTCTTAGGATTAAGGGATGGTCCACAGATCCAATTGCACCAATTAACATAAATATACATTATGAAATGGTAGGTAGTCATGGTACAAACCCTTCATGTTTAACTGGGATGCAGTTCTTCCTTGGTTTGGAGCAAACTGATTTCAAAGGCGTTTTTTAATATGGGGAGTTTGACAAGCACATGCTCTTTCTTTCTGACCATTTGTGTAGATTCTCCATTCCACAGGAAAAATAGATTTATTGAAGAACCACCATTTTCTAAAATCCCTACTTGTTCTGGAAGACAGTTCACAACAGCAAGTACTCTGGAGGAGCTATTGTCAGAGAGTGCCTGTACTTGCTATGTATCAGTTCCACTTCCTCAGGAGGACTGAAACTATTCCATTCCTGCTGAACCCAGAATGAGCTGCTAAAGAAAAATAGCCTGATCTGTCTGTCTCAGGGTCTGCATCCCTTTAATTTAATAGCTTTATAATTACACATTTATTTAGCTGAGAATATATTTTTTACATACACATAGATTTAGAATTGAGCTTGGCTGAACAAAAAAAGTCCCTATTATACAAAACAAAAACAGCTTCACAGACTGTTTCTAGTTAAGGGCACACCCACAATGGGCTTGTAGTAACTTAGCAAATAATATCTGCAGAGATACTTCAGTGTGTGCACTGTCAAACAAATAAGCACCCATATGGTAAGCAGTGGCATCTGTAACTCAAGGAATTAATGCACAGTAAATTTTATCTGCATAGCAGGAAGAATTTTACCGTGCGGGTGACCATGCACTGGAACAGATTGCCCAGAGAGGGTGTGGAGTCGCCCTCACTGGAGATATTAAAAAGCTGCTTGGACACAATCCTGTGCCATGTGCTGTGGGATGACTCTGCTTGAGCAGGGGGGTTGGACCACATGAGCTACTGTGGTCCCTTCCAGCCCGACCCCTCTGTGATTCTGTGACAGACAGTAAAAGGGGGAAGTTTTAAGCAGAAGTAAGTAGAGACCACTAAACACAGAGATGGGGGGAGGTAGCTTTGCTGATAGTGAGAAACCTAGTAATTTACCATAACTAGATGGTATCTCAGTCTGCCCAAATCCCATTTTTCCCTGGTCTAAGAGAGTGAGATGTACTTAAGTTGTATATACCAGGTCTGTGGAGCCGCTGGATATTGCTAGCAGGTGTCGCACACCATTACACACCAGAGCAGGGAGATTCCTCTCACAACACAAACCTGATAACAACAGCAGGAACATCTGGAACAGGACATTGCTTTCTTCAGTCACAGGATGTCATTATGCCTGCAGAAATTGTACCATACTGCCAAATTTTTGAAGACATAACTAGAAAGTACTTCTTTGCTTTTAATTCTTATGAAATAGGGGACCCAAATATTTGGGAGAGGGAAGAATGGGATGATTCCAGTGAAGAAGGCAACCATAAAGCTTGATGAATTTTATAAGGTGTCATTTGCACAAACACAGCACTTGGTTTCATGGACCTATTAAGAAGCAGCTCTGTGTGGACTTCAGTGAAATGTTGCAGAGTGCCACTGGGAGGTGTCACTATAAAGCAATAGCGTCAGGCCAAAGAAAAGAGCTGTGCTGAATACAGCAGAGGGCACATGCCTTATTTTCAGGGGACTATAAAAAGGGGCATGTGTGTGCTGGGGATTAAATCTAGATGCCTGACTTTTTTGTCACTGGGTGCCATCCATCCATAGACAGTGTTTTAAAGAGACCAGCCCTAGCCAGAGAGTTCAGGAATATCTGTCACTGACCTCCCCTTTAATCTGTCAGCATTTGCTGTAACACAGCCTCACGTGCCTGCACACACACCAGCCCCCAAAGGCTTACACATTAGCATAATCTTTACCAGGCATCAATAGATTTGACACTAACAAGGTTTAACAAAACCAAACCTTATCCTACCAACCCTTCAAGTCATTGAGAAAAGTGCTGAAAGAGCTAACTGCAAAGTTAAACACATCAAGCTTCACCCTGATACTTGCACTCTAACCCTCTCTTCTACTATCTCCCTGCCTCTGAGCATTTAGCTGGATCTCCCTTATTAAACTGATCATGCATCTGATGCAAAAAAAGTTTGACTGAATCTGCATTTTGCCCTGGGTCTTATTCCTTTATTTATTTAATTTGGTGTTTCATTTGGGGAAAAAAAATCATTCTGCCAAGTCTGCATTTTTTTTTTTTTTGCAAAGAGCAGCCAAATAGAGCTATTTCTCCCTAGTAGCAGAACCAAACAAATCAGAAAGGGTTTACAGCAGATTTTAACACCAAACCAATTAAGCAATACTGGTACTGTCATTGAAGGAAAAAACATGGAGACTCCTAGCAAAAATAACCAGAAGTGCTATTAGCTGCTTCTGAAGGCTGGCTGAATTTCAGATGCTATTACACGAAGAGCAGTCTCATGTCTCTCCACCACCCCATGAAGCCCTTCTTGGGGGGGTGAGTGGTGTTTGCCAAGGGCTCACACCCACCATTGACCACCAGCCTCGGGGAGGAGGCTCAAGGCCGGCACCGAGCCCGGAGCTGCCCAAGCTCCCGCTCCTGCCCGGTGGGGTGCTCCAGGTGCTGCATGGGCTCCCCACTCAAAAAAGGCTCAAACAAAATGCTACAAAAAATAAATTAAAAAAAAAAATTAAATACTCCAGCAGGTTTGCCAGATCGCAGAAGACAAACGCTGAGAAGCCTGAGCACTCTGTAAATCAGGTTTGATAAGAAATACATGTCAGTGGAAGTTTTACGGCACGCCTTGGCTGCGGGAATGGAAAAAGGAAAGGGAGGAGGCATCTTTAAAACGAGGTGAGACTCCGAGCAGGACGGCGAGCTCTGCAGAGCTCGGCAGGGTTCGCGGAGAGCATCCTTCCCCCGAGCAGCGCCGGCAGGGAGGGGCGGCTCCGCCTCTCCAGGTGTCCCCGTGGCCGGGAGGCTCCGCTGTCCCCGCGGCAGCCCCGGCCCGGCCCCGCCGCGCCGTGCGGGCTCCGCCGCGGGAGGAAGGGGCGCGGGAGCAGCCGGCACGCAGATGGCCCGGCCCCGGGGCTCCGGCCGCCTAATCCCCGCTCGACCCCGTCCCCGCCGGGAGTGGGGAGCAGTAATCCCCCTCCCGCCCTCTGTGCAGGGTTAACGCTTTCCTGTCCTGGAGCAGCTCCGCTTTCCCACTTGGCTGCTGCTGCTCTAAGGGCAAAGACGCGGGGAAACATTTCCGCCATGGCTGGGAGAGGGGGGAGAAAAAAAATGGAGTAAAACCACGGCTGGTAAAATTTGCTAGGAAAGAAGAGGGGAGGAAACACCGGAGATGTGATTAAAACCAGCCATTTCTAGGCCGCATGCCCCCAGCATCTCCTGCCCCAGCCCTGTGACCCTGCCTTCTTGGGCGGTGTTGGGCAGATCCCAGTGACAAACAGGGACCAGCCACTCTCCTGGCCGGTACAAGGCCAGGACAAGGCCGGCAGAACCTGATCACACCTTGCACTGCTCACGAGCCGTGGTGTTGCCATGCTAGAAAGACAAACTGCAGCAAAGAGAGACAACCAGCCAGCGTCCCTCTGCAACACTTCCTTAGGCTTCCTGAGCACTGTCAGCTGCGTACTTCCAGCCTCTCCGATTGGGATTCCTGCCTCTGGATGCGATACTGTGCAGAACTGTAAGGAGGATGAAGTAATTTTCAGCTAAGGAGCAGTCCCCACCCCAATCCCACTGGCTGTTCAATAGTCTGCTCCATCATGTATGTAATAGCACCTCCAGTGTTGTTAGCATCGTGCAGCAGAGAGAGATGCTCTCCAGCAGCATTCCTATTTTCACCTTCTGTGGCTCTCCATTTCTCCTCTTAAAAGTTTTTTGGTTTTTGTTTTATGTTTTTTTTTTTTTAATTAAAAAAAATCCTAACTGCCTCTTTTGGTATGCTGCATATGATCACTGATAATGGTAACTGGGTTACGAAACACAGAAAAGATAGGAAAACAGGTTTAGGAAGAGATTTCAAAGATTTAAAAATAACAACAGTGATGGTAAAGTGAGAAATTTTCTTCTCTGCCTGGGGAACCAGAAAGACTGTGATTAATGCTCGAGCTCCCTGGTCAGGTTACCCACCTCAGTGATTACATGAAGAGCTGAGCGATGCAGCTTGAGTTCAGAAGGTGAGCTGAAGCATAGCAGAGGCTCTTTGATGCATTAAGACAGCCCAAGTCAACAGCAGGTCTGGCTGTAAGGGAGGCAGCAGTCTTGGAGAACGTGACCTACATAGAGGCTTCAGCCTCACAAGCAGCAATGAGGGAAATCAGCAGCTTATACAGCCACGGACATTTCCTAAAAGACTTAAAATTGCGGTACTTGCTGGCTGCTCTGTCCCCTCCCTTTGTGCTTAAGTCCTGGTACCAAGAGGGAGCAGACAGGAAAACATGTCAAGCATTTCTACAGGGTTTTATTGAGATATGACTTATGAATGAGCATGTTCATTAATAGAAAAAAAAAAAGGACAAAAGGTAAATTAATCCATACATTTATTCAAATCCTGTGCTCTGATCCCAAGTCAGTCACAAAGCAGTTACCTTCCCAAAGCTGGCAATTTTTCCATAAAAATAACCTCACAAATGGAAGGAAGAGGTGCTTTAAATTTTATTTTCTCTAGGAAGCAATAATAATTTTTAAAGGGGTGATATACCTCCAGCCCTGTTTTTCCCTTAAAATGACCCCAAGCTGCACAGGAAAAATATTTGCTCTCAGTGCTTGAACAAACCTCAGTGAATTAAGTTTTTGTTGTTAATGGCAAGGCTGCTGTTTATCTGCAGAGAATCAAACCAGATGTGGAAATAACTGAGGGTTTAGTGGCTCAGCAGCTCGCCCTTCAACCTCAAGGAGGAAGCCCAGTGCCCAAACCTGGTCAAGATTGTAAACAGCCCTAAAGCCGTGGAGATGTCCATGTTTGCCTGCCACAGCCATCAGTGCACAGCTGGTTCCCAGTGGGGATCAGGTGAGAAGTGGGAGCCTGGATTGGCTCCAGAGGCAAAGCTGGGTGCTTTGGTGCCTCTGTGACCTCTGCACGGAAACTTTCCTATGGTGCAGCCAGCTTTGAGCTTGTGACAATATTGAGAGCTACTTAAAATTTTTTAAGTCTGTCCTTTTTTTGCCACCCCAGAGAAAATCATGTGTTCAACACAAAGAAATCAGTTGTGAAATCTTTTCTGCCATTGTAAAATTCCCCCAGACTGGAAAGACTCAGTGCTTAGAGAGCACTACCATGGAAAAACGGTGTGTGAGATGGCTCACAGCTGAGATCAGGGTGTCCCCTGCCCCTCACCACCTCCTTCCCCTGGGGATGACCCCTTGGCCAGGCTCCTTTAGGGAATGGGGCTCTCACTAACCAGTGGGGGAAACACCAGTACCCTCAGTAAGATGCACAGCAATACAGTTCCCAGCTGGCCCCACTGTGTCACTTCCAAATTTTAGCTGGAGATGTGTGTCAGAAAAATGTTTGCTTTGTGGCCTTTACATTTGTGTTAAAAGTTCTGTCTTTCGCTCTGTCTTTTTGTGGCTCTTTACCTATTAACATGTAATACAGCTCTTCATTTTCTTCATGGGACAGCCACAGGAACTAATGCTTTAATTTCACTGTTCCTTTATCCTTAAATAACCAGGTCTGTACTAAGAATATATAATTTCTTGAAAGAAACGGTATGTTTTGAACAAACATCCAACATGAAGAAAATGGAGGGTGGTACTTCCATACAGTATCTCTGTGGCTGCTAAGCAGTTTCCACTCAAGTCAGCCTTGCTAGGCTTTCACATGGCTGAGACAAGGAGATGTACACATTCCAGTAAGGGACTGATCCTGTCCAAGGAGGCAAAGGCAGCCAAGGCACATTATGCTCATCTGATATGGGCTCTGTTGATGGTTGATTGCAAAACTGAACAAACACCCTGTTGATCTAGTCTTATTCATCAGAATATACAAGCTGGCATTAAGAAAAAGCAGGTGGGTTAAATGTTGCTGCAACATTGCAAGGGAAGTGTGTGCAGCTGGTATGCGGATTTGCACAGGACTGTCTCTGTGCATGCGGAAGAACTGCTGACTTATAAAATCAGGTTGCCTTTGCAATGCTTCACACAGATCTCCTTCTCTCACCTCCCTGGAGAAATCAGGATGTGAAGAAGCAAAGCTTTCTTCCTTCTTGATGTTTCCTAACTAGGCCAGATCACTTTGGAAGATGGCCAAAAGGTAATTTAATATTCACCACTGACCTGTTTTATTCCTCTGAGGTTTCAATAAAAAGTTGGGTGAAAGCCTTTTCCTCTGTTTGTCTGTTAGTGCGCCACCGTTGATGCCAATCCCTGAAACAGTCTGCAGTGCACACATAAATGATTTATTCAGAGCTGCTGCTGCTTACTTGCTCCATCAACACTCTCCTGCAGAAACTTGCTAGCTGCTGCTCAGGTAATATTCACTGGCAATCTCAGCAGCATCAGGAGAAAAAAAAATTAAAAAATAAACTGCTTCCCTTTTATTTTAACGCCTTTCTTCACATCTCTTCAGAGTCATGAAAGAGATTTGGAAAACAGGTAAGAAATACCAAACTCCCAGCTCTCCTCGAGCTGACTGCATATCACTGTGCTTCTTAGAGGGGAGATTATGCAGCTGTGTAATCTGCAATGCAAAGCTGAATCCCTCCTGCTAACCATCAGTACCTGTCTGCAGTACAAAGGTGCTGTTCTGGCTACTGGAAATAAGAGAGGATAAGGAGAGGAAACTGCAGAGGCAGAGAGACTTTTTTCTATAATAGCACATGAAAATCCAAGCCAAAGTACAGTAACGAGTGCAAATATATTTGAAGTGAGTGAAAATGGTGATTTTTTCACTTGCAGTTAGAAAGTATTTTGATTCAGTGTTGCCTGTCATACTGATCACACCAACACCTACAGAAGTAATTGTTAAACTGAATTAGGAATTTACAAATACTATACTCGGTTGCACATGTGTTCACACGAAGGATCACCGATTACCTATGCAGCAGATTCTGCTGGGCAGACAGACAGGCAGACAGACAGACATAAGCTGACGGCTGTAAGTCCACAAAACCCGCTAACTTTGGAAATTGCCCTAAATATCAAGCATATGTTATGTGTCACTAATCCTCTTGGTGTCCATTTTCTACAATAGGAGCTGTGAGTGTTCAGCTCTTTCCCACACTTGGCTGTGGAGGAGAATATATTTCTGTGCTTGCCACTACGTGCTCAGATACCTAATTTAAGTTACTGGTTGTGACAGGGACATTGAATTTAAACTAATGATTCTGGATTCAGTCTTTCTTCAGTGAAGGGATGAACTGCTGAAGTCCCAACCATAAATAAATGCTGATGTCCCAGCCAACACTGGTCATTAAAGATCTTGATGATATATCTCACTAAATGACTTCTGACTTTTTTTCTTCAAATCAGGCTGCCTTGGAACAACATACCCTTTTCATTTTAATTGGAAAAGTGAACTGCTATAGTTCCTAAACTAAAACATTGTGCTTCCAGTGAGCTCTGATACCTGTGCTAAACACCTGCACTGCTGCTCCTGCCTTGATGACTTTTCAGACACGGCAGTTTTAGGCAGTGGATCTTGCTGGATAAAAGCTGCTGCAGAAGGTGACGTGACATACATAATTTGATGCTTGCAGAACTGTATCAGAGGCAGATTTTCAAGTGGCTTGGAGGTGCATGCTGAAGGGTCCTGATGGATGCTTTACAGGATACAAATATGTATATGGGTATATGTCTCTCGAAGGACAGATATTCAGCTACCCATGATTTCGGGGACGCTCAGGTGACACATTACAGCACCTCTGGAAAACACCTGAGGTGTTTAGTCCCATACCTCCACAGGACTAAACCCTGTTGAAAACCTTCTGATGGGGTGCAGTTCAATTCATCTGACACCAGTTGTCTAAAAGTGAAGTGCCTACTCTACTCCAGTTGTCCAGACTCCTCTGAATCAAGAGGGAGACAGGCACCTTTGGAGGGTAACTCCCAAGGTTCTCCTTGGACACTTCCATCACAGTGGAGTGAATACCCACCTGGATGCATCCACAGCTCTGCCCTGACTCTGGACCAAGTCCAGAGGACCCTTGACCAGATAACTCTCTTTCAGGGACCTCCTATTAGATGAGATGAATACCAGCCTTGGCAATTAGGTGGAGTCTTTTCCTCATTCGCCATTTCCTGGCAAATAACCCTGTTGAGTAGGCTCTTAAATCCCCAAGTTCTCAGTTCAGGCTCCAGGTAAGTGTCTGTCCCAACACCATTAGCACTGTTCCTCCCTCTCCTCCCAAGTCCATTTTGCTCTTCAAAAGATGAATTCAAACAGAAACATTTAATACCCAGAAGAAGTAGCCAGGCAGCACCTTTCTGTATACACAGAAACATTTAACATTTGGGAGGGGAGGGTGTCTTTTCTCACAATAAATAAATAAACATGCAAGGCAACTTCTACAGAATAATTGACACTGAAAACTGATGATTTATCTGGGTGTTTTCCCTCTTATGATAAGACTATCCTTGGCTCTGGATGCCAAACAACACTTCCCAAACACTCCCCTGACACCTGCATGAGCTCTGGAGCTTGCACAGGGGCTCCCAGTGAACACAGCCTGAGCAGATAACACAGAGCTCAGCTCTCCTTTGATTTACAACCTCCTTATGCTGCTGTGATGCAAACATCCTGCAGCCCAGCGTTATTGAGTAACTCATACAATCTGTCTCCTGTGATTTCCATCAAAAACTCTTGGCCTGAAATATTTTCATAGATCATAAATCCATGGTTTTATCAGGATTTCTCAAGTGATGGTGAGCAAGATGTTTGCACCTATGGGAGTCTGTTGAAAACTTCCATCAGCAAAAGATGGCTTTTGAAAGGAATAAAGATTTTCTTGTGATTTCAAAATCAATACCATCACTTTGGGGGCATACTAAAGGGAAGGAGTTTTGCTTCCACAGAAAAAATGTCTTACTGGTGAAGACATTCTTCTTTGTTACAAATCTTCCATAGATGAGAAACAAATTAAATATCTCTTAGGTCATCATTACCTCACATTTAATTAAGCAAACCATCTTGTTTTTCCAGAAAGGCAGCAATCTATGTATTTGGGACAAAAACAAAACAAAACAAAAAAGTAGATATTACAATTATGAAGCAAAGCAAGACACAATAACAGCTAGTGGGGTTTTTTTGCCTGTGGTGGAAACATTTCCTTTCAAATATCAAACACTGAATTCACTTCTTAAGGTGAATAGTTCAAGTGGTAAAGGCACATCAGATAAGAAAACAGGACAGAGAATCACACATGCACACAACTGCAAATCATCTTATGTAGTGTGACTTATTTATACTGTACATCAATAAAATAACAACTTTCAACCCACTTAGTGACTTTTTGTGTAGGGAGAGAAAACGAGCACACCTAAGTAGGCAAGGAATATTCAGGTTAAACGTACAAATTATTTATACCTTGTAGTTATTTTGGAGGAAGAAGGATTGGGGGAGGAAAGGGGAAGAAGCAGAGTGTACTTCAAATAGCATTATTTATCATTTCCTGACTAAATATAGCATGCATCTCAGGAAGAGATTGATTTGGGCTTCCCAGTCAGTAGCGAGGGGAATTAACCCATGCTGGGTTTGGCATAAACTGGTAAATCCTTCAAATATGATCCACGTCTTAAATTAAAGTCCAAGATGAGCAGCTGGAACTGGATGTAAGGAGGAATGTTCCACTTTTAATGGCAATTTGCCTTGAAAAAAATATGGTTTTCTCTTAAAACTTGCTAACCTCTGAATGTGGCAGGATTTCTGTGGAATGGGGAAACTATCCATCCCCTCTTGTCATCAGCCAGCTGCAAGCAGGAAACCCACCTCTCCATGTGCCAAGGAAACCAGCCCCGGATGATCACTCAGTTGGTAAATCCAAACAAAAGTGAGCTTCCAAAAGACCCAGACATGAAGCAGTATCAGGTCTTTAGCAAAGAAACCAACAATTTCTGAAGCTGTGAAGCCCTGCATTTGTGTAAATCCTGGTTTTCCCCATTTTTTTGGTGGTGTCTGACCTTTGCCTTGCCTGCCTCCACAGTCTGAGTGAACAAATTTGGCAGCACAGCTCATGGGAAGGATTAAGCAAGAGCACTATTTCAGTATTATGTTCCAGCACTTACCTCAAAAGCCGTGCAAATGTGTAAAATAATACATTCCGTTAAGTGATGAAAATTCACATGAAAATTGAAATAATGACCTCTTTGGAAAAGCAACAAATATTTCACCAAGCAAAAGCAGACTCGCCTTTGCACTTCCAGCACCAGAGTTATTTTACAGCCCTCAGAATTGACTCCGTCATTTATATTTTATCAGCTATAGCACACTAGGGTACTATAAACATAATCCAAAAGAAGCTGCCAGTTCAGCTTCTAGAAAGCAAAAAAATCCTGCAAAACCCCCACCAAACCAAAGCCCTCTTCCAAAGGGAGACACAGAACAATCACTGGGTCTCCTCCTAATATCAGGAGGGGCGAGTTCCTCCCTCCTGCCAGCACCCCTTTCCAGGGATTTGGGGATGGTTTGCTGGAAAGGTCACGGAATGGGATTGATGTCTCTTATTGAAAAGAGAGACAGGCAGACTTCTCAACAGCCTCAACCAAGGATACTTATCTCCCTTTAACCCCAAATTTATTCCTGGTCCCTGAAATCACTGCTGTTTTCCCACATATGTTATTATGAGCTATATACATCAAGTATGCTGAAATGAAAGCCTACAGCTCCAGACAATGTTCAAGTACAGAAGTCGCTCACGTGTTATCTGAAATAATTTGTACATTTGGTTTTCTTTCTTCTTCCCGTTACCTCTTCACCCATCAGCACCATTCATGTTTGCATTGTCGTAACTTGACACATAAACAAGTATCAGAAAAAGTCCAGAGCATTTATTTATAGTCTTCCTGTTGTTATGGTGCTGCATTATCTAGTCTGTCTGCCTGCCTGCCTGCCTGCCTGTAGTAAAATGAGGGAAGGAAGGCTGAATGCTTTGGCTAATCCTAAAGTGCTATCAAGCTTTTCCTCTAAATCACCAGTCCAGATGCAAAGTCAGCAGTCACCAACCATCCTTATGACCTGCTCCAGCTGTCTTGCAGAGCTCCTGAAATGCTGTTAACTCTCCCAAAATGTATCTGCCTCATCAGAAATCCTGTTGCAGTGTGACTAGCAGCCATGACCCAGAGGCTGGGCACTGAACTAGCATTTGTTTCTGTCCTGTTTCTAGATAAGGCAATGGCTATCACCTGTGTAGGGCATGTGGGCCTCAGAGAACTTCCTCTTGTATTCTGTGTTAGCAAGTGGTGCAGGGCAGTGGGAGGTACTGGGCACTGAGGACCTCATGGGCACAGGCCTTGCAGTTTGGTGCCAAAACTCGAAAGAGGACCATGGGGAGCACACTCCTGGACCAATCTCTGGCGTCTAGGACATGGTCAGGGGGGACCATGGCATCTTGTTGTCCTGCTGTGCAGTCCACCCCATCATCTCTTCCCAGAGTAGGTCATGCAGTCTCACTGCAGCCAAGCGCACGCCAAGCACGGGCACACGTGGCAGCCACCCACAGGCAGGTCCTGCCACCGCCACCGCCACTGCGGCCCTGCCTTGTCCGCAGCAGCCATCTCCTACCCATCACCCAAATTTCACATGAAAACACAGTCACGTGCACATGGATGCCCCTGCTCTCCAATCCAGCCATAAACAGCATGCAGCCTATGGCAGGTGTGGCCATATTTATGTTTTGCCATAAACAGCACAGAAAATGGGTCAAGCTGTGACTCACGCAGGGTTTTGTCCATTGAGCCTGGAGCTGCTCTAGTATTTTCAGTAGAGTAAACCAGATATGGTGTGGGCCTAAGAGGCTTTACACTCACTGATTGCTGTCATTTGATGTGAACTGCTCCAACAGCCCTATCTTCAGTACTGCTTTTGGAAATTATTGCACAGTACAGGAAATATCAGGATGCTTTTCCCTTTAAAGAGCTGCTGGTTACTTCTGTGAGTAATCTTCTCCTGCCTTGATCTTTACATATTCTACAGATGCAGACTATTACATCTCTTCCTCTGCTGTGGCACTGCCAAGCAAGCACAACAGGCAGGCTAGCACGCTTCCAGCTCCATCTTTGTTGCCCTTTACTGAACTCTAACCAAATTACCTCTATTTTTCTGGCAACCAATAGATCAGAACTAACCCCAAACTTCCAGTTACAAATCAAGTCTCACGGAGACAGGAATTACTTCTTTCCCTGGGTCCTGAAGTCTGCCCATAATGCTTTATGTTTTAAATCTTCTTTGAAGGCAGTCAGTGAAGTGCTGCCCACCTTCCCACATGCTCCTTTAGCACAACTGTGTTCCACACTTCAAAACATCAAAACCACGTTTCATGTTTTTCCCTAGAGCTTAAACTTGTGCTTTAACAAGTCAAATCTCACTTTGTTATTTTCTGTGCATTTTTCCAACCTGGCAAGGCCTGCCTGTCTCCCTGTTCAGTACTGCTCATGGATCTCATTTCTTTCTCCAGTTCTTTCCAAGACAGTGTCTCCTCCAAATTCCTTGACTGGTGATTGAGAAAGGAGACTTTCTAATAATAAAGAAGAAAAGAAAGAAGATAAGAGAAGACATCAATAAGCCATCATAGCAAGTTGCAGAGTCTGTTCAAAGTGGCAAACTTTGCCATCTGCGTGACCACCAGCCAGACAGAGAATAATGTCAACACAAAAAGTTTATTTTTTGCGTAGAGAAAGAAATTAGTTGAAGATCTCAAAACAATGGTAATGTCTCTGCTCTTTCCAATGGCAGGCATTATTCATGGATCTTTCAGGGAAATTAAGGCACAGAGATTTAAAGGGATTTGCCCAGTCAGCATGAGAAAAAAAATCATGGAGCGATGTCCTGATTTTTATTCTGTAAAAGCAAACCTACATTTAATATCTAGATGCATATAGTTTAATTCTAGGCTCTGGTATCAGTGTTCTCAAGAGCATACTGCAGTTTGATGAATTTCAGCTAAATGTTCAGGAAAAATGAGCATCTCTATATCATCAGCAATAGGAAAACAACAATAAAACTCAATTTGGTTTTAGAGACAAGATTTCACTTGCAGTGTCTCATCTTATTTCAAGTTATTTCATTTCTCTTTCTAATTGCCCTCTAGTTACACAATCCCCCTCATGGTATTGAATTCTTAGCAAGTGCTTAATTAACAAAAACAAAAATTATGATTGTTCTTCCTTCTCAGATTGCTAGTGAAATCACTTCATTGACATATTTTCTAAAAATTAACTATTTCTGCTTGGTTGTGTTTGTGAGTAATAAAATGAGTGACTGCAAAGAACTTAAAGCAATCCTAAAGAAAAGGAATGAGCTTTGAATTTAATTAAAAAAAAAAAAAAAACAACAAAAAAACCCCCCCAAACCCAAACCCCAACATTTCTTTTCATATATGGAACTAAGAGCAAATAATTTAGTTCTGTTTACTGGGGTCTGACTTAAGCTTAATCTATCAAAATTACTACAGTGTGTTTCAAAATAATATAGCCAGTTTAAAAGAAAAAAAATTAAACAAGGTGGACTTCATTCTCTCTGGACAAAATAATCAAGAAGAATGACAGCAAGAGATGATTAATATCCCAGATGGTAGCATGGTCTGTAATTAAAATATGATATGCCAAAAGATTACAGCCGAGCAAGAAGCCTGCCCTCATCTGCTTCTTAGTATTACTAATTGTACTGTTATTAGACCAAACAGTGGCTTTTCCTCATTACATTAATTCCTTTATTTGCTGTGGGGCTCCTGTCTTAAAGCCACAGACACCAGAAAACCACTTTATGACACAAATAAGCCAGCAGAGGCAGGGAGAGGCCCTGGTGAGTGGTGGGGACAGAGATCCATGGACGGAGGAAGAGTGTGGCATCACAAGCCACTCATCACTCTTCTGTTCAAATCTCTTTCTTACAGCCACCAAGCTGCAAGAAAGATGCACACTTAGGTTTCCAGCATGCATGAGATGAAGGATTTGGGGCAGTTTGTCCTTGTGGATAACATGTGTAGTGTTTGAATGCACAACAAAAACATTTCCCCAGTGGAACTTAACATTTCTCAACTTCAAGCACATGCTGTACTTAAACAAAACAGAGCTAAAAGAGAATGTGAAGAATTGGATGTCTTTCAAAGTCCCAACAGCCTGGCTTTTCAAATTTTAGACCACCCTTTATCTGATGATCTGTGGGCCTAATGAAATAATTGCAGAGTGGTGGCCTGATTTCCTTGAATCAGATGTCTACACTCAGGAACCTCCAGGAGTAAAGGGAGCCTGCTAACACACTGACCCTGCTGCATGGGGGCCCCTACATATTTTTCCTATTAGGGAGCAGATGGAAGCTGTAATTCCCTCTAGAGAGGAGGGATGCCTTTCAGCAAACAGTAGCAGATGACATGTTCATTTCTGGAAATTATTTCCATGTCTATCCAGAGATCAATGGGTTGTGGTGGAGAAGGAGCTGAAACAGGCAGACATGGCCAGAATAAATGTTGCAGAGGAGATGGGGAAATACATCTCATAACCTGTGAGTTCCTGTGCATCTGGTGCTTATCATGGGGACTCACCACTCTGTGATGCCAAGAAATCCAGTTATGGCACCCAAAGAGCTCTGCAAAGCTGCTTGGCTTTCAGAAACAGAGACTGCATTAGCACTGACAGCATCATGCTATTTTTCACAAAATACACCATTTTTCACTAGGTGGGCTTTACAGGAGATCCAACCTTTCTGTAGAGAAGAGAATGCAGCCACTGTGGTCTCTTTTCATGTTTGTCTTTTGCATTTAGAAGGTCCAGAATGGTTTTTCTTGAAGTCACAGGTTTGGCAGTCCTGCCTGCAGTAGAGTCAAGAAGCCTGTCAGCTGTCTGATTAAGGGATATAAGCTGCAAAATGCAAACCCTCTTTACTTCTTTAAAATGAAAATACCCAGGCTGCTGTCTTTCAGCCCTCTTTCAGGCATGCATGTTTGTTCTGCCAGCAAGGCAGCCACTTGGGAAGGCAAGGAGCACAGGGGACTTGGCAGTGATTGCTCATAAGTTACTCTGGGAAGCTCCTCTGAGATTGACTAGGAGACTCTCTCATGAAGAAAATGCTCAGGACTTTTTAATTCAGCCTTTGCAATGCAGTGCCTGCCAGAAGTATTTCCCCACCCCTCTTTTCCTTACTCCTAGCAAGGAGAGACCAAAGCCTGCCCTCAGGAAAATTCATGGCTAAAAATAAGAACATGAACTAGCAAAGGGAGGATAACTGGAAGACTAAGAAAATTCATAATAATAATGGGATCTACATCACTGTACTTTTTTAAAAGGTGTACAGGTTTCTTTTTTTATGATGCTGATTATATATGTTCCCAAACTCCATGGGGCTGTTTAAAATCCCATCTACTGCATAACTCAGATATTTCCGCATTCCAAGTTTTCTGGAGTATTAATTTCAGTGCTTCTTGCACACTGACTTAGCCCATTCCTGAGCTATACAAGATCCCTCTGGCAAGCTCTATCACTGCCTCGGCTCTGACCTACATATTCTCAGTTGCCCAATTCAAAGCTTCTCCTGCCTGAAGATTGGCCATCAAGGCGCAGAGAAGCTCCCTGTGACAGATCGAGCTCCTGTTCCCAGAGACGAAAGGCCACCAGCTGTGAGAGCTCTCTTTCCTTCCTCTCTCCTGACTGACAGCCCTCAGCAACAGCCCTCTAATTCATGCTACACTGCAGGAACTAAATAAACAACTGCATTAGGCAATTACTGCAATAAATGCTTTCTTTATTCCCTCCTTTCTACTACCAATTTGTTGTTGGAGGGCTGGAGTGGCTTAATTTTTTTTAATTGCAAAATAACCACTTCACTGACAGGTGGGTTATGGTACGTGTTTAAAAATCCATTGAAATGAAGATGAAGTCAGATGGACGGTAATGTAATGCAAATTTGAAAGTCTTTGCTCTTAATTCTGCTGAGCTTTTGCCAAGCTCAGGCATCCTCTACAGCAAGCAAAAGATCCTCTTCCATGACACCAAAGTGTGGGTTTTTTTAATCCCACTTTTATCCTATTTTTATCCTCAAACTTTTCAAATTTGAAATTCATCTTGCCCAGTGCATTTAAGTGCCCAGGAATTTGCTCCTGAAGTCAGTCCAGCCTGCCCGTGTCTGAATGCAAGGAAGGGAACCTGTGATGGTAGATGTGCTATTCAGCTATGACCAGATATACACTGTCCATTTAGACAGAGATTTGCCTGCTATGCATAGCTGGATCTTTTCCACGAATGACATTATCTGATAATAAGGCTCAGATCTGACTTGCTTAAAGGAATTTCACTTGAAACTGGAAAATTAAATTCTCCTGGTAATCAAAGGCAAAATAACTTAGTATGCTGACAACACATTTAAAATTAACTCTGATTTTTAGAAGAGATATCTTCTGGCAAGGTTGATTTTCCAATGACTCTGACTTTTTTTAAACATGCAGCTCAGTATTTATGGAGCAATAACAATTTCGGGGGTTTGAAAACCTACTGAATGCTCCTGAAACAATTGAAACATTCAGACAATTAAGTAAAGTGTGATTTGGTACTGATTTATTTAGCATGAAAACAGATTTGTATCAAAATAGATGTCAACAGCTGAAATTCGAAAACATCTGCATCTTTGCACTAATTTCTCTTCAGTCACCTTTGTGTGCATTATAGGCAGACTTAAAAATGGACTTGTGCTTGCATTTTACTTACATTTAACACAGGTGTAACTTCTCATTGTAGAAGTTTGGCTGTCCTCTCCTATGTGCTGAGATACACGTGCCACCAAGGGCTGACAGCGCCGTTTCACAACCCAGTCCTTTCCACACCTGCAGCCCTGAGCTGCAGAGCATCAGCATCAGCATCATCTCCCTGCTTGGCATCATGAGGGCAGGGCAGCTCCAAAATGTGGTGCCTGGGCTGTGCAATGCAGCAGGCCCCGAGAGGCACGGCCCTGGGTGCCATGGGCAGCCTCCACCTCTCCTTCTCCTGTCCCAGACAGCTGCCACCACAGCAAGGACAGGCTGCAAGAACAAAGATGTTTAAAAACTCATGTCATATGGCCACAGATCTGGAGGACTGTCAGTCACATCTGCAGAGTCTGCGTGGCCCCTCTCCAGGGTATTGCCCTCAGCAAGGGTGTGGGTGAAGATGCAGGGCTGGTCTTTACCTCCTGTTGCAACTCTCTCTTAGAGTTTACCGCCGAGCTTGGAATGTAATACGTGCACACGTGGGAACACGGGCAAGTCATTCAATGGAAAAAGCAACCCCTGGAGCAGACAGAGGTTTAAAAGTCTCAAAAGCATGGCAGCAAGAGCAGGTGCTTCCACTCACACAGACAGGAGCTAATTGTAGGATCAGCTCTGGCCTACAGGCTCTCTTTTTTATGGTCATGCCCACAAAGTCTGACTGTTCTCTGTAGTTAGTGACCGCACACACAAAGAGGTCTTTCATTAGCAGTGCTCTATAGGAAGCCAGGGCACAGACTAAATGACACCTTAATGTTCCCTTTCAAAGCTAGAGTGCTTTGACAATGAGGCTTGTTAGCGAACTGCGGTATGTTCCTCCTGCCTGCCTTCCTCCAACTCGCAATTAAGCTTACAGACGTGTAATACTTAGCTTGCCTCCAAAACTTTGGCAGTGATTGCTTCTAAGTTACTCTGAGAAGAAGCAAGTGAAGAGCTTTGTTTCAAGAGCTCCAGCTCCATGTTACAGCAAGTGCTGATTAACACACCACCCCGGGAGAGGTGTCAGCACCCAGTGCCTCTAGGAACCAAGCCCTGTGGCTGAGCAGTGAGCAGCCAGGAAAACCCTGCAAGAATTCAGGGGGCCTGTTCATTTTTAGGGCAAAGAATTACCTTTTTTGTTTCTGGAAAGTCCAATGGGATTTTTAATGTCCAGCCTTGGGTGTGATGCTGGTTTAAACCTGGGGCACAAGTTAGCTCTGGCTATAGATCTCTGTTCCCACCTGCAGTATCAA
The DNA here is from genome assembly GCA_013400635.1 of Hypocryptadius cinnamomeus. Classification (NCBI taxonomy): domain Eukaryota; kingdom Metazoa; phylum Chordata; class Aves; order Passeriformes; family Zosteropidae; genus Hypocryptadius; species Hypocryptadius cinnamomeus. Next base: position 32,741 of record VYZP01070169.1, on the reverse strand, counting down.
CATCTGTGACTTAGTGGCACGATGGAGGTGGTGTTATCCTCTCCTGTTTAATTGGCTACTACAGCTTGCTACTTCTGTTTCAGAGGTTTCTGTGTCTTTGCTCATTAAATGCAAAGCAAAGAGAGAAACACAAACAGCAGCTGTCACAAAATCCTGTTTTTTCATTAACTGTGTGCTCTAGACTGAGCTATGTTACTGACACTTCATGGTGAAGAAGTTACAGGCATTACAGCTGAAGGTATCCATGAGTATGAAACTGAGCTTTACCCTTTTTTTGAAAGCAGGGGTGGTCCTTTCCTGTGTGAGCTGCTTCCCTCTAGAAAGGAATCTCTGTTTACCCACATTAGTTACAACAGAGTTGTGTTTCAGTGAATCAGTCCTATTTTTATAAGAAAGTCCTGTTTTTATAAGGCACTGTACTTTTCAGAGACTTCATATCAAAATCCGTCTTCCTGGGGGAATAGAAGCAATGGTCTGCATGAAAAACAGAAGGCAAGAATAACAAAAACTACACTTGCTGAGTCATATGCAAGGCATGTTTACAGCAGCAGACCAAATATATCTCAATATTTTCATCATTATTCAATTTGAAGCTCTACTGATAATTTATAAAATGCTCTTAGTTTTGACAACTTAGATTATTAAGGGGGATTTTATGTACCCAGCATAGCTTGAATGATGTGACCAAAAATGCTTGAAAACACACACACACACATACACACACTCTCACAAAAAGGGAAAAAGCTTACAAATTTAGAAGTGAATATTATATAAACATATTTAAGTGAACACTAATTAAACATATTTAGAACCATGGGAAAAGAAGGTAATTCTTCACCACTTCTTCCACAGAATTTAAGTTGTATTCTGTATAATTGAAATACAGGCTCTTAGAAATATGATAGAAATATTTTTATTTTAATTTTGGGGGAAACTGATGGGGGCTTTCTGAGGTTTTTTTTGTGGGTTTTGTTGTTTTCGGTTTTTTGGGGTTTTTTTTTGAATTTGCAAAATTAGCATTCACAAAGCCAGACAACCAGGTGTTTTGTCGGTAAGAGATAAGTATCTCATATCTCTCTCAGCTTTGTTTGACAGATGAGCTCTATCCCATCACTTTCAAGGCATATCAGCCAAACTGAGACCTTCCAGCTGCATCCTTTGGAGCAGATCAGTAAAAGTATGCGTGGGAAGTATGTGTTAGTAAGGTACTTGTCTGAAGCATTTTTAGACATATTTGTATTTGGAAAAAGCTAGCTACAAATATATGATACAGATCATCCGAAATAAGAGCTGAACTGTAGTTACATGGCCTATTTTCTGCATCAGCAAAGTCAGTTTAGGAAACTCTTGCTTTCCTTTTGTCCTCCTCCATGTTCTCAGCAATATATATTAGGATTTTGACAACTTTGAAAGGCAATAGTCACCCAGATTATTAACCTGCACCAGAAGTCAAAGTGCCAGAGAGTTAAGGCAATTATTGGAGACAAACAAACCCACAGAGGAGGGAGCGAGTGCTGAGGCTGAGCTCTTTTTGGCCATGCTTCTGGTGGGTCCTTCCAGCTGGGCCAGTGTTGGATCTATCAGGTGTTTAGCCTTTCACCTCAGCTTTAGCACTCCTAGCAGAAGCCAGCTGTCACCACTCCTGACTTCCTTGCAAAAGCTTTAGTATGTGCAGAGTAGGTGGGATATATGGGAAATCTATTAAGTTTCAGTAGACAACAAACAGGAATGGTTCCAAAGTATTTGTGCTCCAAGACCCATCTACAAACCACACAAGACAGTACTATCAAAGTCCAGATGACAGAACGATGAGTGATTTAAGTCCATGAGAGATGGGCTTTTGATTTCACTAGGACCAAGTTTAACTGGGCTTCTGTAATGACATAACCATACCAAATTATATTCCTTATAACTATCCAACTAGCTGTGCAACATTTCTCCTGTTGAAGAGGTCTGGCACCTCAGCCAGAAGAAGGCCTTATGCTTTGGTTCTGCTCTTATTTCCACGGTTTCAATACTGCTCCCTAGGATGTCCCTTTCCTCTGTCTCACCCTTCACCACTGTCAGGGTGTTCCTCAGACCCGTTTTTTCATCTTATCGTTGCCCCACAAGCCTTGCCTGAAATCTTCATCTTAACACCTCCTGACACATCTGAACCACCATATTACTGTCAGATGTTCTGGTCATTCAGAATCCATCAACTTGTGCCACATTCCTGTGAAGTGACACATCTTTCATGTTTTGCTTTGACAACTCAGCACTGGGCAACTAAAGTCTATTTTTAAAAGCACTAGAAATAATTGTTCTTTTTGTGAAAATCAGGATTAAGCTGTGCTTCTATGCTAGGAATGTGTAGGGCTTCCTGGAGAGAGCTGAAGGCTTGCTCCTATAAGGCTATTTTTAGAACATCTGAGACAAGTTTCATAAACATGTCTTTTTGCAAGTGGAAAGCAGTGCTTTTTAGCACATTTGATTGCTCTTTTTTCTGGGCTAGTGCTCCTTTGCACTTAAAGCTTTCTCCACAAAAAATGAAGAGCTGGTTGGTGGCAACAACAAGTTCTCCACTGCCTCTCCACCTTTCTTCCCTCTGCTTTGATTCTAAATACACTCCTCTTGCAGTTTCCAAAGATTTTCCAGGTCTGGGTATTATGAACTCAGGGCCACTTTCTCTTGGAGTATTTATTTCCACCAGGCTGCTCCTCTCCAGGAACATAGGGCAAAAAGATGCAGAGAGCTGCAGCAGAAGTGACCACACTGCTCTACAATAACCTGGCAAACAAGGCGAGCTGTGAAGCACTCGACACCGGGCAGATGCATATGACAGGATGGCAGGACTTTCTTTTCAAGTTCTCAGTGACTGTGAGAGGAATCCTCTCTCCTCCTCCTTCCCCACATCTGACTTGTTCTAAATAAATGTCCTAGGAGAGAGCCGGAGCACAAATATCAAGGACCAGATGCTCCAAATCTCACTTTTTAGCAAGGTTGAATACGGAGCTGTACTATTTGCTCTTTCTTGAGCGGGATATTTTTTAATTATTCCCCAGGCAGTAGCAAAAGCAGTAGCAGGTTATGCTAGCTTCCAACTGGATGATTCCTGTAAAACAGCCAAGAGGCTTGTCTACAAAATATTTTGGAACTAGTAGCACCCAGCAGTACGTGCAGCTTAGAAGAGGACTGCTTCCTAACATGCCTTCCCACAGTGGTGACGTGAGCACTCAGTGCCTTCGCATGCCCGTGGATCTCCTTCAACAACTTTGGTTCCCTCAGACTGCCATTCTCCTGATGCTGCAGGCTCCAGCTGGGCATCCTTGAATACCTCAGACCTTGAGGATACACAGGATAAAACACCTTTGTGTCATTTGCTGGTAATTTACTTCATTACACAAGCTGTTTGCTGGGCTAACTGGGTGTTTTTCCCTCCAACATCTGCAGTGCAAATTCTTCTGCTGGTTGCAGGGCACTGAATCACACATTTCTTAAGGGTGATTTCTGCTTTTGTAAGTGGTCCAAACTCTTAGGAAGGATGATGGTTACACCTGCAAAGACAAGCCATGTGGTGTGGAAACTCCCTCCCAAAACCCATTAACATTTCCCTTCTAAACTGACCTGCTAACATTAGGAGTGAAAGGTGAACTGCTGCTCCCAAGCAGAGACCTCATGGGTGTGTCTGTAAAGAAGTGGTTTTGAAAGCTTGTCATATTGATATCTACAGTTCCAGGTTAAACAGGTGATGACTGAAGCAATGGAAGAGAGTGGCTAGTAAATATAAACAGAAATAGAGACAGCAGGATATAAAGGAGGAACAGAGCTTAGAAATGTTCACTAAAAATTTAGTGGCACTAGGAATTGGGGGAACATGTAGGAAACAGCAAGTCAGAGAGGGTGGAATAATTTGTTATGGCTATTTTGACTTTCTTTACTGACTTTAATATGAATACAGCATCATGAGGAAATGCTGGTCTGTTTTCACATCCCCATGGTGCCAGAGGGAAGACCAGAGCTTTGATTGTGAGCCCAGCATTTCTGAAAGGCTCCTGCTCAAGATCTGACACAAGTCAGAAAGTTTTTCATATAGCTGCAAGGTATGTTTCAGAGTCTAGGGACATCACAGCATAAGTTACTCTGCCTGGGCAGAAAAAGCAGTTGTGCAGTTCATGCAACAAGCACTGAAGTCTCAGTCTTCTCCTGTTTATTGATAAGGAACAGCAAGCTGTACAGCACTACTTTTGTGCATGTCAATAAAACAATATGCTGGATGGCTGTTCTTAATATCTCCATTGTTTGCTCCTGCTTTTTTTTTTTTATCTGCTAGTTAAACACCTGATTCACAAATAATGCAAGGCTTGGGTTGGGATTTTTTTTTTATGCACATCTTCCTTTTTTTTTTTCCCCATCCAGCTTTCTAAGCTTTTTCTTTTAACACTTCTGCCTCAACTCTTGGCAACACCTGGATCACATACTTAACTTGCTTTTCATCTCAGCAGCTTGTAAGCTTTAAACAACTGACACACTCCATCAAAGGAAGAGAAAAACCAAAACAAGAACCCTATTAACCTCTGTTACCCATATAAACTAATTAACTCTAACCCCTCCCCAATTATCCCTGGAGAGGGGAACTGCTTTTATAAGCTTCCTGCTTTTTTTCACCCCTCCTCTACACGGCTGCTTGCCTTGTTCCTGAGGAGTGAGGTGCTGACGTGCCCCCTCTGTGGCTGCCTTTGCAGCCCCGAGGCTCTACAAACACTGGGCTGCTGTGGGATGCTGAGCCCCACATCCCTGCTTGGCCGTGGTGCCTCTCAGGTGCCTGGGGGAAGGGCAGAGGCTGCCTTTCACTGCAACTCTTGGTCACACCTGCTTGTTCAGTCCACGGTCAAGGGTGGTGACCCTTAGTTTCTGACCTTGGATTATATTTCAGGTTTTAAACAGACTTCCCTGTCTGCTGATTAAAGCTTGTTTGTTCAAAGCAAAAGGATTAAAAAGAGTAATTATAATCCTGCTAATTTATGTGATTCTTCATGCTAAACCATGCCTGCATGCATAGACATCTGTGAGCACACGTGCCCAGGATGGTTTTTGTGTGCATTTGTTTTAAACCTGTGCCAGCAGTGAGGGAGACAAAGATTATTAACTGGCTGCTGTTAGTCCTCTCTGTGCCATATATATGTCAACACACACCATTGTTCTTCCTTTTTCATTAAGAACTAGCAAAAAGCATTGAGTTATTTCAGGATGCCAAGCTCTTGCTTCTGAATTGTTATTCAACAAGTAACCTGATGCAAAAGGTAAGGGCAACTGTGGCTATCCTATCCAGCTCCACCTGACTTTTTTGTCATCTCTCTTACCAAGCAGAGCCACAGTTACACATTTCCAATGCACTGCATACTGAGGACACATATGGAAGTGATAACATGGACTGATGCTATGCAGGAGAAGGTCTCAGCAAGAGTCCAATAAAGCAGAAGGCAGCAAGTGGGGGGAAGCCCTGATCCATGCTTGCAGAAGGGATATTAATAGCAGATTATTAATAGCAGGTTTGAGGCTGTAACCATCCTAATCAGCATCACTCAAAACAAGTGGATCAATTCAGAGCTCAAAGCAAGAGGGAGGTACAGGGGTCTTTCAGGTCTCTTGGTCACTCTGTCTCAGTTATTTTGTGCCAAGAAAGGTGTCAGACTAGTCCTGGGAATTGAGCTCCTCTCTGCAGCTGGATGGGGCAGACAGACTGATGCAGGCCAAACAAAAACTCAAAGCATGATTTGTAGTTATGTAGGGGGGGTTTGGACTCCCCTAACTTGATTTGAAAGTTGCTTGAGGTACTTCTCAATACACTTTGTGACTTGGGCCAGGAGAGGTGTTTTGGATTAGGATTTAGCAAAACTCCAGGTGAGCCAGCAACTGGATTGGGGGTCTGTGGTTCCTCTCCAGGTGAATGCTTATGGAGCACCCAGTGCTGCAGGACACAGGTGGGGAGGGCTCAAATGGCTATGGCCAAAGAACAGGATCCAGTCAATCTCATCCTTACAGTGTTAATCAGAAAAATATCAATTTTTAAAAAATATCCCATTAGCACACTTTGAGGGGCAAATAAGTATCAACTGTTTTTTTATCCTGACAAATACTATGGACCGGAACAGGCTTCTGAGCAGGCTCTATGGAGCTCTACAGAGTCCACAAAGCTTTACTTTTGATATTGTTGCCTTCTCATTACCAGCTGAGCAGAAGTGCTGCAGAAACCTGCCTTACCTTCCTCTCTTTTGGGATGAGTCAGGTTTATTTTATCCCAGGGTGCATGACATTTGAGTATTGCCACTCAAGTAACTAAAAAAAATAAGAGAGTCTAACATGCAGGCACTATAGAAGTGGCCTGCATTACAGGGAATCTGGCTTTGATGTGCCATCATAGCTACAGCAAGTCTCTCCCTATTCCATCTGTGTTGGTGAAGTTGAGTGCTTTGCTTCTGAGGATGAAGAACTGAACCAAACCCAGGTGGATCCACCCAGCCCACATGAGAGCATTTCTTCAAAAGATAGCTGCCAGCCTATCCTCCCCTGTTTTTTCATTCTTTCCTGTTGGTGTTTCCCCTCTCCTGCCCCTGGGCCCAGCCCTGTGGTGCTCAGCCAACTGCTGGCTGAGGGTGCTGAGGGAGGGAGCAGGGTGGTCCTGGTGGTACCACCACGACTGGTGCCTGCCTGCGTGGAGCTCAGCACACTGGGGGTGCTGGGTCTGGCCAAAGAAGCTCCCTTCCCTCCCCACAGTGGTCTCTCTTGCAGAGCTTTCCTAGCTGTACCCATAGAACAGCATCCCCATCTTCTGCTCCTCTCTCTGACTCCATGTGAGAGTGCAGCAGCAGCAAAATTAAGGCAGCAGATTAGAAATTCTAAAAATTTTCAGCACTCCTTCCCATCCTCCTCTTTAGGAAGCTGCTCTCAATCACTTTATGTACTGAAAACAAACATGAAAGGAAAACCTCTCCTCTGCCTTCAGTTGTCAGAGCAAAAACCAGAATTCCCTGAGCTCTTTTCAGAAGTGCTAATATTCTCCCCTAGGCCTTCATTATATCGCACACAGATCTGCAGTCCTCTGCACACAGGCAGGGAGGGAACAGTCTTAAAAAGTTGGGCTGCAATATTTATTTATTTATTTATTTAGTAGAAATGAAAACAAACATTTGCCAGCACCAGTGAACAGCAGATCACAGTGGAATAAAAAGGAAGTTTATGGTTCCAGCACTAATCAAACAGGTAATATTGGGTCAGTGTGATGGGGACACCTCTGACCTGGCTCAGAGTGAATATGGCCAATGTGTGGCTGGGTCCTCTTCCTCCAGCCTGGCACCTGCATGTCTCAAAGCATTTACGTTTCTGTAGGAATCCAGTTCTCCTTCCCTTGTTTCCAGCACAAATGTCAAATTTTTTTCTGCCTCCTGCAACTGAGAAAAATGGTATGCTCCCTGTTCCTTGTTCAAGGTGCCCAGTGCACAAATTTCCTTGCTGTTCTCCCTGCAAACCATTTTGTCAATGGCACTTACACTTCCAGCCTCAGGAATACTGTTTGTTTGAAATTTGAAACTGGAATTTGTTCAAAGGGAACAAAGAGTCTTAAAAATTTGAATTGGGAGCCATTTAGGATTGAGGAGAGCCTCCTTTGGTAGTTAGGTACCCAAAACACAGGGTAATTCAGCCCAAACACCAACGAGGACCAGGCAATGGGATGAGCAGCCTGTGGGTGAAATTTCTCACTGTTCCTCCTCTCCTGTCACCCACTTATGAATGCCTGCATTATGTTTTAGCATATTACAATCATGGGTATTGACTAGCAGTGGGACTGCAATGGCAGGACCCTCACTACTGGCATAACTCCAGCCAGAAATGACATTTGTAACACACTGCCAGCAGCCACTGACATCAGCCCCCTCAATTTCTAGATCACAGTTTAGAGCATACAAGGATTTTTTGTCTCTCACTTTATTCACACTAAGAAGAGAAAGAAAAAGGAAAAAAAAAACCATCTAAAATGTTACTGTGTTCAGCCCTTTTAAAAAGTCCCACCATGGAGCACCATTCTAGTTGGGTTTTTCAAGCACTCTGGGAAGACATTAACCCTATCATACCATTGCAGGCATACAATATGTTTGGAAATGAAGATTCATTTGGATTTCATTTGGTAGCCCAGAGCATCTCTTGGCTTTCTGCAAAGTTGTGTGTGTTAGATGAATCTAAAATGTCAGTGTCAACGCTTCAGCACAGGGAACAGAGACAGGAGTATGTGAATTTCTGGTCTGATTTGAGCCAACAAAGAGGAGTTCACAAACAAGACACACCATAAGACATAATCCTACACTCATAGCAAGGCACCTACATCAGGGCAACAGTAGATGTTTCCAAGCCCAGAACATCTCTCACCTGCCTCTAAGAGCCCTGTGGCTAAAAAATAGATCAACTGTCTTAATGTGATATATAAATGCTAGGATATCAAACTATAAGCCTGTGTTTAGGGAGAACCTTCCACTTCTAAAAGTTGAAAGCATTTTTAGTGTTGTGACTCTTGATTCTGTTGGTTGTACCAGTGCTGGAAAGCACTGGTTAATTCTAACTCTGCCCAAAGGTCTGAGCCATTTGTCCACTCTCTGGGGCCCAGAATTTGGGTGGTTTAGCATGTATTGGCATTGGTTCTTTTAGAACTCCTCACATATTAGAAAGGATAGGATAAACTGTTTTGGAAACTGGTATTTTGCATGCGGCTTGCTGAGCATGTAGTAAGAAAGCCAAGTTTGTTCACTTGCCTCACTGGAGTAATCCTGAGAAAATCAATAACATAGTCAAGATACAGCCATGCCATTCATATGGAAGCTGTAGTTGAGCTAGAAGTATAACACTGCATCCCTCAGGCTGTTTTCCAAGACCAAAGAATTTTTAACCATCATTACAGCACTGAATGCGTGCCATGCAACACATGTAATACACCCCCACACTCCCCTCCCTTTTCTTTTTGCTAGAGACAAAAATCTCACTGAAGCTCAACAAATAACAAATCATATTGTTTTCTGATCCATATTATTCCCAGAATATTAATCCTCCATTCTCAGAATATGTTCAAGAGATGGGGCATCAATAAAAGAATCTGTTTTTTTAGAAGACTACACTTTGGCATGACCACCTACCTAGAGAATATGGCTCAATAGATCATAAAGTAGTGATTATCATTTTCTTGCTCCTCTGTTAGATCAATTCTGGCTGACAACTGCTCTCAGATAGTCTCTTCAGAGTTGATTAAGTTTGCTCTTGCAGCTGAGATACAACAGAGTTAAGACTCACAAGCTGAAGTAATTTCTTTTTGTATATGAAGGCTGACTGTGGACTGAAGCAAAGTGGATGGTCTCTGAGAGCAGCACACCACACTGCTTGCAGAAGTGAAATGGCCCCAGTCCTTCTACTGACCATGTAGAGCCCTGGCCAGGCATAGTGGCTGCCACTTCACAAAAGCAATGGGGAAACAGGGAAGGTATTTCCAAAGAAAGGAGCATCTTCTCCCCCTGATGGAACTGCTGCTTTCAGCCCTCCAGGCTCCACAGGGGTAGCAGATCTGAAGATCTCCCCATCTCAACTCTTCACCCAGCTTTAGTCCCATTTTTGCCAAAAGTCTTTACTTTTGAAGCAGCAAAAATAATTTTTGCTGTACTGCTGAGCAACTTGAAACAGCAATGTTAATTAGTCCCACAGACCAGATTTAGCAAAAATGGACAAGCTTTCCGGCACTCAAGTGCTTAGTATTTGATTACGCTATTTTCTGCAAGTGGAACACAGTCAAATAAAAGAATACCCTTTAAAATGGGCAACAAATCCAATTAACTGACAGGATCTTAAAGGATAGGATGAGTAAGGGGAGATAAGGTAAAGTAATATACTGTAAAACTGAAAAAACCAAAAAAAAAACCCTGCATGAAATAAGATGCATTTTGGGGGTCTCTCAGCGTGCAAGGAGTAACACAGACAAAAATGGTTTCTCTATATGTTATGGCCTGCTCAGTAAAAATAACCTGCTCAGTAAAAATACCTACATGGTATCTGTTCAACAGGTACCAGTGGCAAAGTATGTCTGTCCAGTGGGTTCCCCACTTGTCAGTACTCAAAATTAGAGAGGTCACATCATCAGGGGTGGGAGAAGCTGAAGCTGGATCTCAGAGTCAGTCTAGTGTCAGAGCTCATGCCAACCACCCAATGTGCCATCACATCCCTGCTGTGAGATGTGGGCAGCACTGCCGAGGACCCGCCAAAAGAAACTTGTATGAACAACCCTTCAAATGCTGTTTTTGCAAGGTCAGCAGCACAGGGCAATTTAGGGTGCAGCATGCACAGATACCCTTGCTGGAATGAAAAAACAACTCACATTTTTACTGCACATAGTGCACAGCTTGCTACCCAACAAAAAGGCCAAAAGTCAAGATGTGATGGATACTCTTCAAGGATGCCACAAAAGAAAACAGGCCCTTTTCTTAACCATGGTACCACAGGCCCAGCAAGACAGCTTTATTTTCCTGAAGCTGAGGGTAAGATAACTGTGATGTATCCAGCTGGCAAGGCTGTCAAGAGAATTTCCCCAAGGCAGAGTCTGAGCCTGCAGACTCCACTGGGCAAGATAAACAGATGTACCAAGCACATACCGAGATCTCCATGAGTATACTAATCATGCTTTACACCATGTCTAGGAACAATCCCACAAAGGTTTTTGCATGGATGCAATGACCTAGATACTTGCCAGCAATGCAGTAGAAGGCAAGGAATCATTCTGCTAAAGTTACCAGCAGGATGCCACAGCCCTATGAAATCACCAGATGCCAGGTATGATAAATGAGCACAGCTCTTTACCTTTAGGTAAAGGGCAAGAGAAGAGATCCAGTGAGAGGAGACATACTTAAGAGAAACACTAAAGAAATAATCTCAGCATATCTTCATATTCTCCTTATGCCAACATTTCCTTCACCCTTCAGTGTCCTCCTTTTTCTCCCCACTGCCAGCCACCAGCAAGGATGAAATAATCAGGTTTATCAGATGAACACTATTGGCAAGAACATCTGTTTGCAAGTGTACCTTTTCAGCAATGCTAGGACTTCTAGTTTCTAGGACTGAGTGCTTTTTAAAATGAAGATGCAAATCTGACACTAAAACTGAAATGAAAATAATTCACCTTTTATCGTCTTTTAGCATGATGGAAGATAGGAAAACAACAGGGTCAGCAACTGTCTTTATGCTGAAAAAATAATGTTTCTTGATCTGTCCCTTGCTTTTTACGTACCTGATAGCTCTGCTCAGGGTATGCTGAAGAGAGAAGATTATTCATCTGAAAGTTGCAATCCCTTAATTAACGCTAATAGACACCCAAGTGGATCTCATCATAATTAGTGTGGCTCTGTTAAAGTACTGGAGAAAATAGACTGCTCTACATGTAGGCTGCAGTACCAATAGACTGACAAGGAAACTGCAAAACTACTTGAAAGCAGCATAGGGCTGAATCCTGCTCCATTTCTATTTATGTCACTCCAGTGATGCTACAATGAGATACAGTGGTGTAAGCCCCATTATTCAGTCATAAGACTGTTTTGGTTAAGATGCTGATTTAGTTAGATATGTTCATATTCTGCAGGGGATTCAGAACACCAGGAAAAAGGCCATCCAGCATCCCAAGAGGGCCAGCATTTTCAGAATTCAGAAAGATTAAACACAGCAGTGATAGACAGCTCCAATGAGTATTTTTAAATGGCAGCTTGCCACACAAATGGTGAAGTGTGGATTTTATTAACTAACTTTTTGTTAATTTACTGTCCAGTGGGATTCAACAATCCAGATACTGCTCTTTTCCTATGACTTAAAATATTGCAGCAGCAAAGCCTAGGTAAGCATATTCCCATGTCTTTTAACATTGTAAAAATGCTTGAGAAAAAAAAAAAAAAAAAGAAAAAAAGAAAAACAAAGGAGACTCTTTCAGTTGTGTGTCAACCTTTGATGTAACCTTTGTTCCTGAATCCTCCTTAAATACTGTGGCTGAAATCCTCACTCCCATGGCAGCAAGGAAGGGTCTTCATGGGCTCATAGAATCAAAGAGTGGCCTGGGTTGGAAGGGACCTTAAAGATCATCCTGTTCCATCCCCCTGCCATGGACAGGGACACCTTCCAATAGACCAGGTTTCTCAGATCTCCATCCAGCCTGGCCTTAAACATTTCCAGGGATGGGCCATCCACAGTTCTCTGGGCAACTTTTCCAGTCCCTCATCACCCTCATAGTAAAAGAATTTTTTCCTAGTAGCTAATCTAAACCTGCTTTCTTTCAGTTTCTAGCTTCAGTTCTTTACCAATTCTTTATGGTAAGCCACAAGGTGCAACTGAAAACTCTTACTTGACTACAGATTATGTAATAGAACACACAGAAGGACCTAATCTAGAAAGAGAGAAAATTTCAAAGTGCTTTGTCAAAGACAGACATCAAAGAGAAGCTGAGGCAGTTTGACTTCTATTTACCACTTTTAAATGAGTCAATCTTTTCTGTAGTAGTTATCTGTCTATCTATCTATCTATCTATCTATCTATCTTATATGCATTACAGAAAAGATATATATATATATGCATAAATCTATATATGAGAAATTATTTACATGTTCTTTTAAGAGTCAGCAACCCTACAATAATAAGCAGATCTAAACCTCCAACTTCTAAGTTTTTATTACCAAGAGTGAGAAATATTTTTTTAAGAAATGGAAGTCACAAAGGGCGTGCCTGTCTCCTTTTTCTTCCGCTCCAGTAATATACAATGCACAGCATGTGGCGGTTATCTGACAGTGAGATTCTTCAAGTTCTATAGACCACAGTGGTGAGTTTGAAGGATGCAAACAGCATGGCCTCAATTCATACTTGTTTTACTAATGCTTTGTGTCTATTTTTACAGCTTATTTGAGAATTCTTTGCTTTACAATGGTGACATAGTTTTAATTTACAGCAGCCAGATTCCTAGGAACATTGCTCCCAAGTAACCAGCATTTTGACCTCTGCACTTTCAGACAATCATAACCTCCTATAAAGTAAAAAAACACAATCAAACAAACAAACCAAAAAAACCCCAAAAGAATGGCCATCCACAGAAGGGAAAACTTCAGCAATGTCTGTGTCTTCTCTTGTCTCCTAACACATCTAAAAGAGATGCCATCCCCTCTGGGTGCATCTACATTATTGTTTATTGTTTTTAAATTAAGAATATGGTTTGGAAGCAAATCTACCTGTCATTTTCACTTGACAGATTTTGAGTCACATCAGAGAGTGGGAGATTTTGAACTGGATATTTTCTATCTTGAAATTAATTTGGAAGACATCTCCCAAGAGTGCACTCAGTGTTCTCTGACCACGAATGCAGCTCCCCAGTACCAAACTAGAGTTAGTTCATAGTAAACTGTCAGAGTGTGTATGGTGATAATATCAGTTCTCAGCACCAACCGGTTTTCTCCTTTTGCAGTGTGCTACTTGCTAATGTAGTCACAGTCTCTGAAACTAGTTTCTAACTTTCCCTACAGCTTTCTTTGGGAAGTGTCTGCTGTGTTACAGCTGGACAACAATGCCCTTGCTCCATCTGCAGGACCAGAGTGCAAAGCTGCTGGCATGTGGAAAGACTCAGTGGCCCCTTCCCTCCACCTTCCCTCACACCCCTTTCCTGGTGAATCTGCCTTTCAAATCATAGAATCACAGAATATGCTGAGTTGGAAAGGACCCACTAGGATCACTGAGTCCAGCTCCTGGACCTGCACAGGACACCCCAGGAATCACACCATGTGTCTGAGAGCATTCTCCAAACACTTCCTGATCTCGGACAGGCTTGGTGCTGTGACCACTTCCCTGGGGAGGCATTTCCAGTGCCCAACCACTCTCTGGGTGAAAAACTTTTCCCTGATAACTAACCTAAGCCTCCTGTGACTCGTGCCATAATATCATAGTCCTTAAATATGCCTTGGTGGAAAAACAAGCCCTGGAGTTTCCATTCTTGGAGCTATTTGAAAGCCACTGGACGAGTCTTGGCAACTAGCTGTAGGTGTCCCAGTAGGGAAGACTGGACAAGATGACTTCCAGCAGTCCTGTCTAATCTCAACCATTCTGTGATCCTATGACAACCTTTCTTTTCCAACTATACCATAAAATCTGAAATGTATAGCTCATGGGACTGGAGGAACATCTCACCAAGCTCCCCATGGAACAGGTTTGAGGGCTCCCAGGGCTGGCAGAGTTACTCACCATGACCACCACAAAGGGATGCTGCTAATGGTAGGAGAAACACTACAGCTGAAAACATTGTCCTTGTCTGGAGCATCTCCCAGGTCAAAGTTGTGCCATTTCCATAGAGGCATGGTGCCCAGGGATCTCTCCAGCAGGAAATCAAGTATTGCAGCTACTGGCAAGAGCAGTGACTGTCTGCCTGGAGCTGGGAAGAAGCCACCACCAGCTCATGCTTCAGCTCCTGCCCTGCCCAGGAGGGGAAGCCACAAGAGATGGTTGTGCTGATCCTCCCTATCGCTGCCGAGGGCGTGGCAGGAAACAGCCCAGGAAAAGTATAGGCACAGCATGGTACCGAAGGGAAAATGCAGATTAATTAGATCACAGACCAAAAAAGAGAACAGTGAGCTATTTATTCAGGGTCAGCATTTTTGAGGGAAGGAAAACAAAACAGTTTTGCTTATGGTTGAGAAGAACACAATAGAAAACATATTTGAGGTTTGCGGCTAAATACATTCTAAATTCAAAATAGAATTTTTACAGAGGTCAAATAAATTTTTTAGAGATGAAAAGAAAACACAGGCTTAAACATTGCAGAAAAAAATATCATTTCAGCTAGTTACAGTAACAAGTTATGGGCTGGCAATATCCTCCAGCCAATGCTTTTTGTCAGAATTGATCAAAAAAAGCATTTCAGATGGCCCCTCTGCAGCTTTACAAAGCCTTTAACAGAACCTGCCTTTTGTGAACTGCATAACCCACAGGGCAGCACAGCTGCTTTCTATATAAGTCACAGACTAAGATGTGGACATCACAAGAGAGAAAGCTCCAAATGCCTCAAAACCAATATAGTGAAAATAAAGGTCCTTTAAATATATGGACAAGCAGTGGAAATGCTCTCTAAGACATGCGTTAAAATTAAAGAAATGCAGAAATAAAGCACATCTTCCCATGCGCTTTCACACGAGGACTTTTACCATCAGCCATAAAGTTTTGGTTGGGTTTATTGGATGTAGCCAAGAACTTCAGACAGATTTCTAAGTGTGTCATGATATAGCCAAGGCCTTCAGAGGGTTTTACTTACTAATTAAATGGACGCTGGTAGGCTGAGTGCCAGTCTGTGCCATTACACAATTACATTAAAAGATGCAGAACTTTCATCACCCATTTGGGGTCTTAACAGGCTGTTTCACTTTCTTTACTAGTATTGGCTTATTATAGTAGGTGCTGTCATTAGCGTTCAGTCAGCCAGAGCTGAATTTGCAGCCAGTTCGACGCAAGCATGTGCTGTTGTGTATTAATTAGCAAGTGCTGAGTGTACCGTGTGACCCGTTTTCCTCAGCTCTGCAATTAGCAGCTTCACAAAAGCGTCTTCTGAGGACCCGAACACAAGTTAATCTTCTGAGGGGAAATGGTAAAAGAAACAATCAGCAAAACATTTCAAAAGGGATTTGAGATAATGCTGCCTAAATCTGAAAGGTCTCACGTCTAAGCAGTTGCTTTTAGGACATTGGCAAAGTACCATGTCTTTGTTTCTGGAATAAAAATTCCAGTGGAGTACACTGGCCTTCGTGTTTGCATCTTTCTTTCTACATTTTGGAAACTGCATACTCTGACCCAGCATGTCTGCATGCCTTATTACAGCATGACATCACCCTCCTGCCTATAATTTGGAAGAGAAAACTTGTCATTCCCAGTCAGATATCCACTGCACACAAAATTTGCTCCATCAGTCATTCAAAGACCTACCGAGAGCCAACTGTCTGAAGTTTCTCCAAAGGAAACTGTTTTCCCACTGTGTTTGTGCAGTTTTCAAAATGCATTTGCCACTCTGGTTAGAGTTGGAGACAAGATGACTTCCAGGCATGTGCTTATATCCCACCTCACTAAAGGAAACACTCAGTTTGCCATCCATTTTCCTCCTGCACTCAGTGTCTCCTGTGGCTGGTACCAACCCCGCTCATTGGGACTGCAGGCTCAGGGACTCCAGCTACACTTAGTCTGGTTAGAATTTAACCTACAAACAACTATATTTCTCCAAACAAGCTGTTCTATGAAATTGGCTTTTACAAGCAATTTTCTATCAATGTTGAGGGGAAATGGTGAAGATCAGCTCAGGTAAGCATTACCATTTGGAGTCTGTCCAAATGAGATCAAACATTTTGAAGTTTTCCTCTTGTTGAAGTCTCTATTAGCTCTTGAAATTTCTGGCAGTTGCTTAATGCCTTCTGGCATGCTCTCTCCTCCAGCTGCATGCACACAATATCCTTGGGGGTTTCATGGGAGTTGCTTCTTTCTAGTACACTCACAACCCTACTATCTTTTACCCAATGAGAAACACTTTGTGATGAACTTCTCCCTCAGTTTCAGCTGACATCACTGAGAAATGATTGAACATAAAACCAATGCTTAAATCCAAAAGTTAAATAATCTAGCTCAAGATTTCTGTAACAGTTTGGTACAAATTAGATTGGCTCCCAAATTTACAGTGTCTGGCTCAATTCCTAGATTTTACAGACACCTGTTAGCAGCCATTAGCCACATCTTTGGATTTTACTTCTAATACAGTGGCATTATTCCAAAAAAATTTCTCCAGCAGGTAACACAGATGGGCAATCACCACCTACCAACCAGATCAGTATGAATACTGTGTGTGATAACAGCTAGAATGAGGATTCGCTGTGTTTATCTGACATGATATTCTAGCTAACTTATCAATTCAGTTAATCTGACACTTGGCCAATGTTTCCTGAGCAGGAGCTGTTTACAGCTCAAATGGCAGAAAACCCTGTCCATGCTCAAGTGGCAAGTGATTGTCATAGAATTATAGAAAATTTTGGGTTGAACTTTGAAAAATCACACAACTCCAGTCCCATGCCAGGAGAGGGGGTACCCCAGACATGGTAGTGGTAACACAATATTCCTCAAATCTATGCAGAAAACTCACATTTCTCACTCTCTCTTGCTCTCTGAGGAGTACCTTCAGTCAGTCCCCATGACTCCAACCATGAAAGTGGCACAAGCATGGGCAGAGCTAGAACCAGCATTCTGCTTCTCAGCCTCAGCAGAAATAAACAGAAGACTCAAAAAGTCAACAGTCCTGGGATTAGACAGAGAATGGAGTGGCCTTGTGAATAGCCACACAGTGAACTCTAGGTCCCCTTGAGATCTTGAGAAGATCTTGTGTTCTTGATGAACACACAAACTGGTTGTCCACCTGTGTAAAACTCTTATTTAATCTCAAACTGCTTAATAGATGATCAGTAAGACTCACTCCCCTCCTCTGACATTGGCTGGATGCCCTTTTTGCAGATACCTTTTTGGTAACTGCCAGCAGGGGAATAGTGAGTCAGAGGTAGAATTATGGAATTATAGACTGTTAAGGGTTTGGAATGGACCTTAAAGATCACCTAGTCCCTGCCATATAGCACCCTCCTGGCATGGGCAGGATACCTCCCACAAAGGAATCCTGATTTTGAATTATTCGAGTCACTGCGTGATATTCCTTTCCCTAGAAACCCTTTACACTTTTGCCATACAGAGGACAGAAACATAAATTATCTGCCTTGTTATTACTTCTAGGAATAGCTCCCAAGAAAAGCAACAGGAAAAAATCCTGACATTCCTTTCCCCCTTCCTACCCACCCTGGTAATGACCATCCACATCCTACTGAACCTAATGAAAACAATAATGAATTATGAATTATGACTGTCAAAGTTGTGTTGTCAATAGTTACAGGAACTTTTCATGACAATCAGAACTGTGCCTAAGAGGAACTTTTGCAAATGAAGACATTGATACTCTGCAGTCTCTTACATACTCCAAAAATCAAATAATGACCAAATAATAAATTATCTAGCTCAGAAGAAAAGCTGTGGCTGGGGAACAGGTGACCTACATGCACTGTATCATGTGTCTGGCTAGGAAACTGTGTTGGTCTTGGAGCTACCTGATAATCTGAGCCCCTCGATATGAGCAGCCTGAAGCTGATGCCACCAGGTCTTCAGCAAAGGTGCAGGATGAATTTCTTTTCTCTTGCATTTGCTTTGATTGTCTTTAGTAATAAGATTCATTCCCCCCTGGCAAATGTCTGTAGATCCATTCAATGAATATGTCTTCAAGGCAATTTGTTAGTAGCCTGCATTTCCATAAACCACAGCAAACATCCTCACAAAGACAGCAAATAAAAAAGATACTGCATGCTCAAAGATGTCTCTTTGAACCTGAGCAATGACTATTGCCACACATGGACTTCTTCAACGTTTTATCCATAATTCCCCTTCTCTGGGTTCTCTTGTTACCTCTCCTTAATACATTACCCTTTCCTTTTTGAGAAATACTCTATTAGCTTAACTTCTAGAGATTTAGGTCACCCAGAGTTATTGCAGACCAAGCATTTTTGATGTTGAGCCCTACACTGTAATGATGCTTTATAAGAATAAAGCTAAAGTAAGTCTACTAAACCTGCTGTCCAGCTCACCACTACCACAGCAGTGTTCCCACTAATAAATTGAATAATGGTTCTTCTAATCCATTGAAGAACTGTTCCACAGAGACTCAAAAAGGCATCTAAATGTAGCATTTTAAATTCACGTACAGATAGTTTAGTATTACATAATATAAATCCTGAAAATCGTAGGATTTACCAACCAGTAACCAGCCTAGGTATCAACAAATCTGAAAACTGCATTCCTTGGTTTGGGTGGCAATGGTTTTAAAATGAGGCCTTTTCCCAGGATGAAAAATCTCTCTAGTAGTTAAATTTAAAATTTTTGAAGCAATGTACCTGAATGCAAAAATAAGCTTGAATTCCCTACTGGTATCTGAACTCAAGCAACCAGAAATAAGACCATCAGTGTAGTAAAGCAAGCACATGTGCTGGCTGAAGGGCACATTTCCAAGGACATTAGCAGCTGATACTCAAATGGAATGGTTTTTACTCCCATGGCAACCACAATTTTTCTCTTTTAAAGCAAGGAAGTTATCATCCTGATGTTCTGCTTAAGAAAAGATTCTTCTGAACTCATTCAAAGTCCACCAAGCCAACAGAAAGATTCTTCCATTGAGTAATTGATTTTCTTATGTCTAGGGTTTTTCAAATATGCATTGATTTGTTTATGAAAGATGGTGCTCACAGTTTTGTGTGCAAATAATTTCCAGTCTGCAACCTATAAGAAACAACAAATTAAAAGGAAGCCTCTTCATCACCCACCATTCTCATATTTTAAACAAAAATTTCCCTGTGCACTTTTTTTGGTTAAAATACTATTCATCAGAGTATGGGGATGCCTCATTTTGCAGAATAACTTGATTCAGTGACAACAGCTGACAGTGACCAAAAATGAAATGTTCCAGGATGAAGGCATTTACCTCAATGATTTTCTGTTTAAAATGACAAAAAACATTTTGTGTCACCACTCTTGTTCTTTCTCTCTCATCCGGCTGCTAATTTGGGCTTCCCAACAGGCCTTCAACAGAGAAAGCAAAAGCCAGGAGGTAGTTCCTCAGCCACTGGATGTTGCTAAGAGCTCTACTAAAGTCACTGTGAAAAAGCTGTGAAAATTTACACCAGCTAAAGATCCACTTGCAGGGCTCAAAATGCAAAAATGCAGTCAGTTGTTGTCCCTCCTTTCCCTTCACCATGCAAACAAAATTTTATTTAACTTGTACCATAATTCACTCAATACTATTGGGAAGATGAGAGAAGAAAAAAGGAGTTCCCGAGATTAAACGTTTGCTATCTGAGGCTTGGATAGAAACCCACAAAACTGTGAGCAATCAGAATGCACCACACGGAAATTATGATGGAAAACCCCAGTGAATAAACATGCCAGCAACAGCAAAGCCTATTTCTAAAGAACATATTATTGAAGGTTTTCTTTTCTTCTTTTTAATAAGAATTTGGTTGTTGCTTTTTCTTAATAAACATTTTCTTAGTTTCCTGGTTTTGGCTCTCCTCTCCTCTCCTCTCCTCTCCTCTCCATAAATTTCTGCCCTCCCTCTGTGGCCCCTTTTGTTCAAAGCAGAGATGGAATGTTAGCAACCAGGCCAAATATAACTGAAAAAGCATGCAGGTACACAGAAGAGGCTATGGGATGGATGGGATGAGCACCTCATTTTTTATCTTGCGGATCACCTGGTCAGCGCTGAAATGGAGCTGATATGCCATACCAAGAGTTCCTCTCACATCAGGACAGGTTATGAAGTCTCCAACCAGTGTAGCAAACCCCAGTGCACTCAGCTATCTGCGGACAGAGCAGCTGAGCTGCCTGTGCTGCTCCAGCATGGATCCCATGGGAATTCTGGGGCAGAGACAACACTTTGCAAACACAGCTCTCTCTGCAGCACAGTGCCAACCCAAACCAGCTGCTGGCCTGTCAGCAGTGGGACTCAGAATAATTCCCAAACCCCTGGAAATGTTCTCACTGTGTCCTGGGGTGAAATCAAGGTCAAGCTCTACCTGACAAGGCAGGAAGGCAGGCAGGCAGCAGGAAGGCAGGCAGGCAGGCAGGCAGGAAGGAAGGAAGGAAGGAAGGAAGGAAGGAAGGAAGGAAGGAAGGAAATGCAGATGCACATGGGTGATGCTTTGCAGTTTAATGTCATAGCTACTCTGGGTCGTCAGAGACCAGGACCTTCGGGTGTACCACCAAAGGAATCCTCCCCATGTGGCAGCCATGAGGAGTCCTTGCCCCTATACAGAGTTTAGGCACCATCAAACTGAGTGGGCAGAAATGACAGGATTTATTTCACCTGCCTTAAAGTTTGGCCTAGGTTCTTTCTGTAGTCAAAAAAAACCATGCAACTCCCCAGCAGAGTTCATCTCACCCATTTCAGGATGGGCTGGCTCACTCTTCAAAAGGACTGGTCTTTCTCCAATGTCTCTAGAGGACATCTTACATCCTTTTAGACAGCTAAGAAAAATGAAATTATTTCCACCCAGGTGTCAAAACTGGCTCCTTTTGTTCTTGAAATTTGACTAATACGATTAATCAGAATGAACTGACTCATGANGCAGGAAGGCAGGCAGGCAGGCAGGCAGGAAGGAAGGAAGGAAGGAAGGAAGGAAGGAAGGAAGGAAGGAAGGAAATGCAGATGCACATGGGTGATGCTTTGCAGTTTAATGTCATAGCTACTCTGGGTCGTCAGAGACCAGGACCTTCGGGTGTACCACCAAAGGAATCCTCCCCATGTGGCAGCCATGAGGAGTCCTTGCCCCTATACAGAGTTTAGGCACCATCAAACTGAGTGGGCAGAAATGACAGGATTTATTTCACCTGCCTTAAAGTTTGGCCTAGGTTCTTTCTGTAGTCAAAAAAAACCATGCAACTCCCCAGCAGAGTTCATCTCACCCATTTCAGGATGGGCTGGCTCACTCTTCAAAAGGACTGGTCTTTCTCCAATGTCTCTAGAGGACATCTTACATCCTTTTAGACAGCTAAGAAAAATGAAATTATTTCCACCCAGGTGTCAAAACTGGCTCCTTTTGTTCTTGAAATTTGACTAATACGATTAATCAGAATGAACTGACTCATGATAATATTGAAAAAAAGAGAATAATAGGAGTGAAGACAAGATAAAGGAATCCAAGTTCTCTCTGATGTAAAGGAATGAAATTTATGGTTACTATCTATACTGTCATTAGCAGAACATTATATTTCTATAAAGAAAGCTTTGTATTCCAGTTCACAAGGTACAGAAAATGTGTCGATTGTGCCCAAAATGCCAGCCTAGTAATTTCCAGTCTGGTAGTTTTGACAGTCTTAATGAACGGGCTCAGCAAAAAACAAGGACTGGAATGCAGAGATAGCTCTATTAGCTGGACTGACAGGCTCTTTGAGAAGGGCTGCGTAGGACCTGCCCTAAATATTCTCATCCATTCTGTACTAGCACTTCTCACTTTCTTAAGCATGAAATTGACTTACATATTCTAAAGAAGAAAAAAGGGGGGACTTGGAGGGCAAAGAAGAAATTGCCATTTTTAGTGTACAAGCATATTTACATAATCAGGGCAAAAACCTGCATTTTAAAAATGCCCTGAATACATATTTACATGAGAGAATGCAATGATTCCAAAGAAGCTGATAAAATGCATTTTAAGTATAGCTAACTATGTATTTACACAACCAAGACAATAATCCCCATTAAGGATTTTTTTTTTTCACATTGCCACATTAGAAAACTGAACTGAGTTATTAATCCATACAACTCCACATTAAGTCCTAGATACTGCATGTCCTCAGGGCATTGCAGTACCAGCAAGCATACACTGAAGCCTAGAAAATTCCTCATGAGGAAAGGAGAGGTTCCCTCTCTCTCTGGGTTTTGCTCAATTATCAGTCACCTTCCAAGAGATCTCCCAGAACTGCAGTGTCTCTGCTGCAAGCGGAATCCTGCTTGAGTCACTGCTGAGCTGCACCAAGGATGGGAGGAAACACTTTTTAAAAGTCATGATTCAGAACAATATTTCTGAATGAATTGTGCCTACAGAGGCAGCATGGTCATTTCTGAGTGCAAATGCACTTGAGGTAGGGAATTCCCTTTTTCCTTAGGGCAGGAAAACCCAGTCTCCTGAGAGGCTACAACAAACAGCATGCAGGGTGTGACAAGGCAGGGAATACATGGAGAGAACAAGAAAGGGTCTCTGCTGTCACCACCAAACACCTCTCCTAAACAATTTTATGTAGTGAATAGGTTACAAACATGAAAATGAAGCTTGTGTTCCCTCCTCCACACCCTGTGGATTTTTCCCATCAGAAAATGCCACCTCATTAATAAGCTGAACAGTATTTTTATATATTTCTCCCCTTCCTTTCTTCTAGCTTCAATTTCAGTGACAATGAGTTTCAGGAAGTAAGACATACTAGATTTTGTTTTCTGCTAATTCACCATCTATGATCAATACAACAACTTCAGTGTATCTGTGAGCACAATGTGGGTTTGGAGTTTTTTTAGATAGACTAAAAATAATGAATTATGAAACAATTTAAAATTTAATGCATGCTCCACTTTAAGCAGCTGTCAAATTCATCTGCTCCTCTACCCCACAGGAAAACATCTCTTCCTCCAATATCAAACCCTAAAGACAGCCAAATACAGAGCTTTTAGTGGTGCAGAAAGACCATCCTCACAAGCACTGGCTGTCTTTCACATCTTATCTGCATTACCTCACTTGCCCACCACTCCTAGCCCTGTCCCATCAACAGAAGGTCTGAACAAAACACCCAGCAGTGCACCTGCCATCTGGTACGTGTGCTCCATGCTGCACATTACCTGCTCTCAAAAGGGAAAGCTGGGTACTGCAGTGAAGTGGTTTAGTAGGGTTTTGTTTTGGGGGATTATCTATGTTTTCAGATTTTCAGTCTCTACACAAAGCAGACATCCCAGGGAAGCCCTTAGATTAGATTACACCTGGGCAGAGACGGGATGGGCAGGTGGAGGATTCAATGGTATGTGGGAACCAGCCCAGATAACTAGTTATGACACAGTTCTTGGGAACAGTCAACAATTTTGTCACGTACATGATGTTTTCACAGCACTTTTGCTTGCAGGTTGAACTTCCTTAAGCATTTATTTTGCCTTAACTGACTTTTGCTGCTGTTGTTCTCAGACTCTGTGCTCTCACCTCACTGGTGAACTTCCAGAAAAAAAATTTCCTTCTCTGACATGTGTCCATCTTGTTCTAATTCCCTTTATACTTCTTCCCACATTCTGCTAATTTACAAGGTCAAGCTCAGCATGCCCCATCTCCACTGACACAAGCCTTAATCAGCTGAGAATCCAGCAGCAAAGCAGGTCCAGACCTGGGAGGAGTGATCATTTCAAGGGCATTGCCTCTTCAGCAGCTGCAGCCACTGACAGGGTACAGGAGGATACCAGAGACACAAGTTCACATTCCCTACCTGAAAGCAGTACCACACAATAATAAATAGCATCACAGGCCACTTGACCATGAAAAAAGAGAACACTGCTGAGAGACTTCAAAGGATTTTACCTACTTCTCAAAAGAAGTATGGAAAAATAAAGAGTCTGACTCTCAGCGTAATCTATGCTGCCTGTTAGGCATTTTCATAAACAGTTGTGGTAATTTCTTACTCAAACTAAGCAAACAATAGCGTTGACACACAAAAACATGTGCACACACACACACCACCTGAAGAAAGCTCCAAGCTGTGGCAATCCCTGACCTTTGCGTGCACAGCCCTCTTCCATATATTTCTCTCTGCCACAGACCCACTGGCCTGAGCACAACCAATGCAGAGACATCAGAACAGAGACAGCACAGAAAACAACAAGCCTCAGAAGGGTCACCAAGGGAAGAGATTGATCAAGGAGAAAGTTTGGCAGCCAACACAAGTGGGCTGAGAAAGCTGTTGTGCTTTCAATAGTATAAGTTCCTTGGGCCATAAAGCTGACAGTGGGGCTGCACACTTGCATTCCAACCCGACACATTTATTGGAGAAGTAGAAAGCTAATGTTGGTCTATTAACAATTGCTGTCTGCTGTAAATCACTGCAGGACCTCCCTTGAAGCATATTGCCTTCCATTTATCTCACTGGCATCAAGGAACCCTTTGCCCTCTTCAACTCATTCTTTGGCTATTAAATCAAAACATTGCCTTTTGCGGGGAGGACTGGTTCACAAAAGCCAGAGCAGAAAACAGACCATTCCAGTATGAGGTGCAAAACATCATTGGGGAATATACATTATTTGATCCAAACTTACAGCAAGTTTGTTGCAAAGATTTGCCTTAATTTTATTTCCCTCTCTGGAAAATAATCACTGCTCCTAAGCTTGGTCAGTGTTCTGGGAGAGAAACTGCTACAGAAACCAGGATATGATACATAAACAGATTTGCTACCCTTTGAAATGAATGGAGATTAAGAGTTTAGTATCAGTTTCCTATGAGCTTTTGGATACAATTTTTCCAACAGAGTTAATATAAGAATGGAATGACAGAATATAATGTTGTAATTATAATTTTCAGGCTTATGCTGAAAAATTGCAAGGCTGAGGGCTTTTTTTAAACTCAAAACCATCCTCTGTAATTCCTTTACTATTCAGGGGAAGACCAACTGATAAATAATTGTAATGGGAGATAGGAAGTGTGAAGCTGAGATATTTCTACGAACTTTCTAATCATCTAGACTCCATGGACTTGGTCAGATACATTCCCTGATAAATTCATTCCTTCTGTGGTCAGTGTTCTTTCTGAATGACAAGGAACAAACTTCACACAGTAGAGAAGAGCAATTAGCAAAAACAGCAGCAGTGAAGTTTTTGTGGGAGCAGCCTGTGTTCCCAGCACATACCACAGAGGTGGCCCCATGCGAGAGAGAGCTCACACCACACCCACTGTCAGACAGGGGTGGCCCAGGTCTGTGTGTGACAGGAGGTGAGGTCCTGGCAGTCCTGACAGGTGGGAATCCTGTTCTGTGGAATCCTGGCAGTCCTGACAGGTGGGAATCCTGTTCTGCTGTCACACCCCCATCCATGGGAGAGAGGACAAAGCTCTACAGCTCACATGAGAAGAAGACAAGAGCTGTGGTGCACGTGTACGGTCTGAGGGCCCAGAGTCAGGTGTGCACTCAGGCATCTGTGCCAAGGTCCTGGGGCAGGACAGAGAGAGGTGGAGCAGCCACCCAAGAGCAGCATCTGCTGGAGCCTGGGAGAGGACTGGGTACCCACAGATGTCGTCTTGATTTATTCACAGACTTCAAATATAAACCAGATATTTCTATACTCTGTTATTAATGTTAACCACAAAACTATAAAGGTTCTGAGCAGCCAGTAAAGATAGCAGTGTGAAATCCAGGAGGGCCAAGCCACTGAAGAAATGTCAAGCTGCAGAAAAAGTTAATAAATTCTGGAGGAATGTTTCAGGCTTACTCTGTTTCCAAGGGACCCAGAGATCCCTCTGTGCATAGCTCATGGGTCTGGCCAAAGGGGACTTGGACAGACTTCAAGGGAAACCTGCAGCTATCTCTGTCTCTGCTGCCAGAAATTTAATGGTGCCGAGCAGCAAAGCACCACTGTCGATTGACAGAGGGATGGAAAAACAGATCAGATGCATGCCTGCCTCCCAGAAAAGGCCCTGCAGTCCAGGACAGCCTCCCATCATTTTGATAAAGCAAACCTTTTGAAAAAACAGTTTCAAATCTTTTTTATCCAAAGTGGACAGACAATGACTGGGGTTCCCTGACTCTGTCAGGCCATGGTGCTACAGAGCTTCCTGTAAAATTCAGACCTTCTCACAGAACCAATTCAAAAGAAAAAAAAAAAAGAAGAATGCTATTTCTACACCTTGAAATGATTTAGGAAACTGAGAACTTAAAATGAGCAAGTTGATATAGTTGTGTTCTGCTGTGTCAGCAATATTGGCCTTGTGAAGTACACTTTTATTTCAATGGACCAAGTAAGTCTGAAATCTAATGTGATGGTTGCCTGTGCCATCATTGATCATGTGGGGCCCTGCTTGCCTCGTACTCTTCCTAAGGCAGCAGTTCCCAACTCCACTAACATTAGGAAATCATTACCTTGTACTGACAGGGAGGTGCTCGTGACAGGGGGAAAGTGAAAAAGAAATGAAGAGACCTGGTCACAGCTGGCCAGAGCCAGGGCAGACCTGTATCTCCCTGCTCACACTCAGGCCCTGGTTAATCTTGTTATGGACACACTTTGATGCTATGCACAGTAAGCCTTGTTTTTTAAGACTAACACTGGCATGTGCCAATGGATCTGTATGTCTGAAAAATGAATGAACAGATTTAAGGGCACATGGACACAGAATGGAACTTCAGAAACAACATTAACAATAAAACCCAAAAAAACAAACAAAAAAATCAAACACTTAATCTTAGCAAATGAAAACCAAAATGTAAGACGGTGCTTTTGATATACCAAAAAAGAGGAAAAGGCAATGATTAAAAAAGAGAAAGTTATAAATAATTTTCCTTTTATTAATGCAATACAGCTGGATAAAAAGTACTTTTAAAAAGGTCTTTTAAATTCCTGACAATGTGCAAAGCTTTTTTTTTTCTTTTCTGGTTTTAGATAAAAGTTGTTTTGTTGATCAGAACAATTATGCTTATTATGGGGAATAAAAGGAATTGGTTACCTATAGATACACAAATTGGCGATGCTGAAGGTACAGTTACAATCTGCTACTTAGATTGGTTTCATCTGTGCATTTTATTTGTCTGTAAAATGTATATACTTTTTCTTTTATTAGCAGTTTTTGACTGCCTATGCAGTTAATACTTTCACAAGCAGAAAAGCTTTCAGCTTGGGGGAAAAAAAAATAGGGACTACAAAAAAATTATGAGGCTTCAATTTACAGCCAAAAAACCTCAGAAAAACTATTATAAAACCTTTGGTTAAACAGTGACTTTACTCTTGCTGCCAATGGGAAATGTTGTTGCCTGCAATGATTTGTGCTGTGTTCATCTCATGCTCTGTGCTGTATTGAAAACCCACTGATACCAGTTGTAGCCAGAAACAGGGAAGCAGACAACATGCAGTACTCACTGTCACAGTTCTTATATCCCTAGAAGATTCTATTCCACTGCTATGATAATGGAATGTTCTTACACACTGTCTATCCAGAAGGACTGCATTTTAATTACCCCTTAGATGTCTGACTGGAAGTTGGCAGTCTCAGTAGTTTTGCTTTCTTTCTTAACATTCCCTTATTGCTTAAGGCTGTACAGATCCCTTTGTGATAACTGCAAGCAACCAAAGAATGGAAACATCTCTTGGAAAAGTAAAAACAAATCAAGATTTGGGTTCAGGATGGCTTAGCAGAGTGAATTCTTATTAACAGTCTTCACATTCTTGCTGAGGCTTCACTTTATTGAATTCCCAACATTTTTCTGTTGCTCTTTGATTAGCAAAACTCACTCTAGGTTTCTAGGGCACTGTCGAAGCACATGTTCTTTCAGTATCCTGCTCAGTGGTGTTACAGCATGTGCAGAAGAAATGATGAATGAGTACAGTAGAAGAAAGAGAGGGCAGTACAGAGACACCACATCTTCCCTGGGATCTAAAGGGAAGTAACCTCTCACAATGAGATTGTCAAAGACCTGATCACACAGGTTTATTCTGATTTCTATGTCAAACTAGAGTCTCAATTGCTCCTCAAGTAGCAAGAATGTAGCAGAAAAAATGAGAAGGTAGTGAGGTAGGACCACCTGCCCTGGAGTCACCTTTGACTTGGCTTTAACACAGCGTGAGTTACAAGAGCACTTTCTCCTTTTACATCAAATTGGTTCCCAAAAAGAAAACACGACTATCTAATAGGTCTAAATAATTCACAGACTTGAGCAATCCTGGCCTTGTAGGACTGAGGAGAACAGCAAGCAGTGTGTGGCAAGCAGGATCAGAATTTGCTGTGGTAATCATAGGGACATGTCAAACATCTAAGCTCCTTCACTTGCTGAGATTATAACCTCAATTTTGCAAAAAATATATTCCTATTCACCACTGTTATAAAGGAAATACTCACAAATAAGCCAAAGAACAGGTGTCTGCCTCCATCTGTAGGAAGCCTGCAAGAAACTGTTTCACCAGGTGCAAGCAGTTCCTGTTCATCTTAACCTCAACCACACCTAATGTGTGGGGTCAGGAAAGGAGCTGGGGCATAAAGGTTCCATGTGAGGCACAGGGAGAATTCTCAGTGCTTTAATCCATGACTTGTGATAGCAATTTAGGTGTGGCTTCTCCAACTCTGCTTTCAGTGTTCAGGCGTGAATACAAGGGGGCAGTGTGTACTACCATAGCCATTGCTGTAACACCAAAACTCAGAAGATTTGGTTTCTGTGCTGTCCATTTATAATTTCTATTAACACTATATTCACTTCAAAATTAATTTGAAAATGAACAGCCCAGGCAATGCTAACTTTGGTACATTACAGTTATCAGGGAAGACGGAGGAAACAACAGTGTACCGTGCACAAATGGAGGTCCCACGGGATCCCAAAACAGGATCCCATAGTGTCTTTTAAAGTAAATTGTTAAATTAGGACTATACAAGTCACTACACAGCTGTCAGATGGTACTGTTCCCAGTTTTCAACATTCTCTCTTTTGCACACAAGTACATACACAAATACTCCCACGGATTCAACAGAGCTCCTGAATACACCTCTGCCAATTCCTTGCCTGCATATGTATGACTTCCACTAAAACTGGCATAAGTTCAATGAGAAAAAAAGAAAGTATTTCTCTCTGTGCCATAATGCATGAGGCAGTGCTTTCTACCACTGCCATTTGTTGTTTATAACAATTTCAGTTTATGTGAAACAATTAGAAATACTGAAAAATGAGAGGGGAGAGAACATCAGGAACAAATATATTTGTCCATGACCTTTTGGAAAAGTGCCATGTAGAATAAAAAACACCACTACTCTCCACACTTGAACTTAAATTAATCCATCAATCATCTAAAATAGCAGGCTATAATTAGTTAATAATGTGAGGAATTAAATTATTATAAGCTTGCACTAGAAAATTATTTAAACACAACCACGAAATACAGAAGGGTAGGAAAAGGCTGAGGAACAGGCAAGCCAGGCTTCTTGGAGGAAATTCCCTCCCATTCAGCAGCCTCCCACCAACTTCAAGGCCCTGATTTCTCTCCTGGACTCTCTACGAGACTTTCCTCTCAAGGCACTTTTCAAGATCAGAAAAATTTTCAAGACCTCCATTTCTGTCAAAAAGGGAAACCAATCACCAAATTCAGACCACTGTTCAATCTGCTGTGTCCTTATTTCAGCACAAGGCACTGTGGCTTTTTTGTTTTAAGCAAGAGTCTTCCAAGGTATTTTTTTAGCCCCTTAGAAAGATGTAAAATGCCTTTCAATATATTTGGTTGGAGGAAGGCTTGTCTTGCTGATGAGATGCTGTATTTTCATGTGACCTGAGCTGAGTCCCTGTGTCTCCCATCCTACAAGGATCAGTAGTAACCACGAAGGCAAATACACTTTTCTCCCAATCACTTCACTCATAATCAAGTGATTATGGCCTGCATCACCAAAAGACACTGTCACATGAAATCCTGCCTTGATGTAAAGCCATAAAATAATTTTTAAACCATTGTCATCTTTCCCCTAAAGGACAAAATCCATATGGATAAAACAGTGCTCTATTACTGTGGGAAGCAGAATGACAACAGAGACACAGATAAGGAAAATGACATCTGTACCCTGAAGCATCTCTTGCCAAAACTTGGTCTTGTTCCCCACTCCATCAAGGTGGGGGCAACAAGGAGTGGGACAAAACAGGGTAAAGGACTCATGCAAGGGGCAGTGGCAGCAGGCAAGAACTCAGACAATACACAAGAAAAACAAACTCGGCACACTCTGCACAATCACTGGTTTTTGTTCTTATAACAGTTTCTTGAGGAGGTGAGATAATCTAGTATTTCTCATCTTTAAAGAAGATTTCAGGCTGATAGGCAGCTAAGTGAAACTGTTGGAAATGGCATGGAGCCCAAACTAAGAGCATGAGGAGGCATCAGTTGAAGAGGTCTGCTCTGGATTTGTGCAGCCCAGCTGCACAAGATAAGGAAAACAGAGCTCTGACCACAGAGACCTTGTACATTTCACTTCCCAGTATCATTCCAGAAACAATTCTTCTTCCTCACTCAGGTTTTCACAAATGTCCCCCCAAGCAGAGCAGTGGGGGGACCTGCTGAGTTGTGGCCAAAGCAATGGGGGTGACTCGGGCAGGGTGTGTTCAGAGCCTTGTTGCTACACATCAAATTCCATCAAAATACACTGGCCCACGGCAGAGGGGTCCCTCAGTCTCCAAAAGAAATGACAGCCACTGACATCTGCTGCCACCCTGCACGTTTGAAGAAACATTCAGCAACTGACTGAAGAGCCACTTTTGTGGGCTGGGGTTTTATATTCAAATTCATCTGACCTAACACTGGACATCTATCTACGCCCTGGGCTGAGCTGAGAAACACGGTCACAAGGGTACCCCCCTTCCTTCAGAAAGCAGCTGATGTCTTAAGCCAAGGGTGACTGCCCTGCTCATTTGGGACCTTGTGTGAGGTGAGAAGAATAGAGAGGTCTTGGTGACATGTCTCTTTGTTTAGTAGTACCTCTTGAAGCTCAGAGGAATGGAAAATCCTGGAGGGGGAAATTGCAACTCTGTACACCCCTAACATTAATTAAGGATGCTAAAAGGCTACAGTAAATCTCTGAATCTTCTGTCCCTTGATTTGATCTTCCTGGCTATGGTCTACATTTCTTAGAAAATTCCTCCATCTCTCTGTTGGCAGATCAATTCTACACTTATCACACATGTGCTACTTTAGCAGATGGGTAACTTAATTTTCCCCCCAAAGCAGTAAAATGCTATACAATGAACATTTCTGATTTTCTAAGCAGTAAAATATTGTTTATTCAACCTGTATAATAGGCTAATTGTCATTTTGAATTAAAGAAACATGAAGTATGCTTTCCTTCCCAATATTTCTTCCTCTTTTTAAATCTGATGTTTTAACAGTTTCAAGATCAGGAAAGTGTTATTTTTGGCATAATATTTAGAAAGACAATCTTCCAATAGTACTCTCTACCAAGTAAGTGCTCAAATGAACAGAACTTATAAATGATTAATGTAACAGCAGTGAGATAACCTTGACAAGTACATCTGGTGTTTGTTAACTGACGATTATTTCTTTTAGAGTTTTAATTGGTCCATGTTAATTGGACGCTTTTGTTCAGCAGACATTTTTCCTATCACAAAGTTAATCCAGGTTTTGTTCAGTAAAACTGTAAACATGCAATTAATCACAGAAAAACATGGACCCCTCCTTATTCTTGGAACACACAGACCCTGAAAGTAATTTGTACAGGATTTTGCTCCCTAAAATCAAGTGAACTCATATGGCTGAGGTCTTGCATAGTGTTCTGAACACTGACTGATGTCTATGTAATTACCATGAGCCTGCACAGCACTGGCAAACCTGTTAAAACCCCTTCTTGGTAGAAATACCCTGTGTATCTCAGTAGGAGTGTTTCCATGAGAAATGGCTGACAAGAACAGGATGGTGACAGCCCTAGGCTTCCCATGCCCTTGGAGCAGAATAAACCTTTCCTGTGTAAAGCAAGGCAACAGCTCTGCTTCTGTGCCAAGAGCCACTCAGAAATGGCTCTGCCAGTGTTTGTGAGGAGTCTCTTATAGCCTTGTGACCAAAGCCAGTAAGGTGTTAACATAGACAGGGCATGGCAAAATGCACTACCACATCCCCTAGATTATTTATAGTAAGACTGGAAACCACCTTTGAAAAAATACTGCCAGAAAGTCCAAGCCCTCTCTGCTTGGCAGCTGGATTAGTTAATGGCACAGGGACTGTGGGAAGGGACTGGGTGCCAGTCCCATCCACCTTGGAAACAATGGTGAAATGTGAGCTTCCCATCTACTAGTATACATTTTTAGGGTTTGAATTTCACTTTTTAGCCCCTTCCCTTCCCTTCCCTTCCCTTCCC
>VYZP01070168.1:0-32099 GCA_013400635.1 Hypocryptadius cinnamomeus | reverse complement strand
TTCCCCCTTTTCCTCTTTTTTTTTTTTTTTTCTTTTCATGATTCCCTTGTTGCTTTTGTGCTGATTTCTTTCTTCCCCTTTGTTTTAATCAGGGATAAGACTTTGGAGGCAAAATAGACCCACAAACAAGGCACAAGGAAGGGGACAGGCATCTGTGGCACATCCAACAGTGCCCTGCACATCTGTCACCCCCAGCACAGTGCCAAGGCTCTGATGGGCACTGGGCAGGCATCCCCCACATGCCAGGGACAGAGGTTTATCATTCATATTTCCCCCATGCTGCACATCACTCTGCTCTCATTCCTGAGGAGGAATTATCCTTAGAAGAAATGCGAAGATTCCTACAAAGGCAGGTCCCCAAGTACCTGCCACGTCACCTCGAGGTGCAGCACCAGAGGGGGATGAGAGAGCTGCCTGCAGGGAGGGCTTGAAAATCTCTCTATCAATGGGAAGGAGACGGAGAGAACTGCTTCTGCTCCAGGCAGGTGGGCAGAGGGAAGAGGGAAACATCGCAGGCATCCCAGGCACGAGCCTGGCTGGCCATGCTCCGCAGCGAGGCCACGTCCCTGTGCAGCTGTCCCCTCCCCGGGCACTGTCCCCAGGTGAGGAGCTCAGGGGTTCCTCTGCTCCGGTTTCATCAGCGCTCCGAGGCTCAGCTCATTGCGATTCCGTGTCCTCGCGGCGTCTCCTGACACTGGATCATTTACAATGCCCAGGAGGCAAATACAATGACTCATTATTATTAGTTAATGAAGCATCCAAGCACTAAACCCACAGTCTGCAGAACGGATAAAGAGCTGCGGCTGGATCCGATTTAGCACGCACCTCGGCGGCTCCTCCGGCAGCGCTGGAGCTGCGGCTGCTGCAGCCCCGGCCCCTTCCCAGCCTGGAGCAGGGAGCAGGGAGCATCCATCCCCCTGCCAGAGGGGCTGCTCCCGCTCAGAGACCACCACTGAGGCACTGTATCCCCCTCCTGCAGGGGCAAATCCCCGACAGAGAGCTGGCTACAAAGACACCAGCCTCAGGGGACAAGGGACGCCAGGGGACAAGGGATCGTGCTCTGCATTTCGAGCCTGCACCGAGGGGTCAGGGTGGGGTGAGGGCAGGGGGAGGCATGAAGGACACGACACGTCCTTGGCTGGCAGCACGGATAATGCAGAATTTCTCAGGCTGCATCTCCCTTCCCAGAAGAATAAATATTTGATAACAAATTGCTTTGAAGATAATCCACTTAATCCTTTGCCATGTCTCCAGGTTTCAATATAATTAAAGTGTGATTAATGTTCTAAAGAAAAGCTAAAGCCCCATGCCTCTTCTTGCCCCGTCTCCCCAGGCTGCAGGGGATGGGCTCAGCCCACGACAGGGATGATGGGGTCCTACCAAAATCACTGCTGGTGGCCAAGTAAAGTCCAAAACTGGACCTACACACACCCTGCATGGCCCAAACCACCAGGCTTGGAGCAAGGACAGGCAAGCCAGATGTGCTTCTGGCTCTGGGAAGGGCTGACACAGGCATGCACTTCCCAGGAGCTGCTCACACAGATGTATCCCTGGACTGGGAAGAGGCTTTTGACCCCATATCAGCTTCCTTCCAATTCTCCACCAGCCCTTCACCTTCAATAGCCCTTGTCCCCCACTCTGGGGGCCTGCTGATGTCCCTCTGGTGTCCCAGTTTCAGGCTGTGGTCTGCAGAGCTGGTAGGATGCTCTTCTGCATCTCCCAAGGGCTGATGCAGCTCCAACTCAGGACTTTCAGATCCTCAGCCCCTTAACCCCACCTCCATCATGGCAAAAATATACTACAGTGGTATCTTGGCAGGGATACACACGTGACAGAGCAGAACTGTGTGGGCTGGGGAGCAGCTCAGAGGGGAGATGTGTGGGCTGTGCCCTGCTGATGGAGTGGGATCACCTTTCCACTCCTCAAGCACTGAAACCAGGGTTGAGTCAGCTGATTAAAAATAGAGAGTGAGGGGAGGTGTGAAAGCCATGGGGGAAAAAAAAAAACAAAAAAGGAGAAAAATAAAGAAAAGCCAACCAACCTAAGACAATCTGCATTTGCCTCCCTGAAGGTCCTGGAGCTGGGAGGTGGGGGCCTGGCACTTGGGGTATTTCAGAGCTGAGATACCTCCAGGGAGCCATGGTGACACCTCCCTGGGGCTCCCAGACATGGCAGCACTGTCCCCATGGGGATGGTGGCAGCTCTGGCTGGTCACACCTCACAGCACACAGCAAGGGATCCGAGGGATGGGTGGGGGATGCTGGCAGCAGGTGACACCACTGGAGCTGGAGGACAGGACCCTCTCTCTGCTCTTCACTTCCCAGCACAGCTATCAGGGACTCAGATATGCAGGAACACCACGAGGTGCATCCTTCATTCCCAGCAGTGTCCCTTGTCCTGGAGCTGTTTGCAGCAAACCCAGGCTGGATTTTCTGAGTTTTGCTGATCAGTGTTGAATGAAGCTCCCTACAGACCATCACCACAATGTGTCTGGGACAGCACAGGCAGAGCTTGTCCCAGCCACATGTGTGTCCCCTACCATCAGGGAGGAGCAGAGGAGAGGAAAGAGGCTGCTGACACTCATATATTCCACTTCCCTTGTGGCAAAGCAGCTCTCCCAGCCAGCACTGGGAGGATGGATGTTGCTGCATGCAGCTCTGCTCTTGGTCCTGCACGGCTGGTGCCACCACCTTGTCATCCCCAGGGGACTCCCCTGTTCTGAGCCAGCTCCTTTCAAGGCTGGGTGCCCTGAGGAGTTCCCAGCTCCAGCACAGGCTGAGGGCAGGCAGATGAGCAGCCACAGTGGTAGAGCTGAACTGGGCTTCTTGCAGGAGATGATCCTGCCTGGGGACATTGCAGCATATCATGGACATGGAGCCTTGGTGCCAGGCAAGCCGAGCTGCCCGTGCCAGCCCGGGGAATGTCACACTTTGCCCGCACCTAACGAGGATATGGATCCCGGCTAAAATTAACACTGTGCTTTCACTGCTCCAGTCCTGGCAGGGTTTTCCTCGTTGTGTGCCCTAGGATAGCTGTGTTTTCAGGTCAATCCTGTTAAGAGAAGCTTTGGAGCTCAGGACCATTCATCATGAAGTTAAAACCCCCCTTTAGCTGAGGGAGCGTGGGAGAGCGGCACGGAGCTGCGCTTATCAGACAGTTCAGCCCAATCAATGTTGGCTCTAAGGACACTGATAAAGCTGCAGTATTCAGAATATGAGGTCTAGCTATTGAATGTCAATAGCTGGCCAGTGCTTTTAAGCATCAAACACAGCAGGCATCTCGCTGCAAGTCAGGAGCTGCTGATGCAGCCGGCACGCGGGCAGGGACAGGAAAATCTGCTGAAGAGAAGGAGCCAGTTGTCGAAGCCTGCCAAACTGTCAATGGAAAAAGAGTTACACTGCTGAAGGATCAGTTATTCAACAGAGATGGCAGTTTCACTGCTGGGATGAATCACAGAGCCGTGGCAGCCGTGGTGGGGGAACTCTGCCCTGCAGAGGCTGTGCAGCCATCAGGGTCCGTGCTGCTGGAAGCTCTCAGCGTGACGCTGGGCACCAAGAGCAGGGTGGGTCTCCAACAAAATACCAGCAGTTTTTGCATCACAAGCTGCAGGGTTGACATTAAATGATAATGATAAGGAATAAAACTCAGCACATTCCAGGTTTTTCTCTCGCAGGTGCTCAGCAGAATGCAGCCTGCAAGGCAAGAGAGTTCTGCTCTCTGTACTTTGCTTTTGCTGTACCCCGGGGTAGCCCTGAGGAAGGGAAGAAACAGTTGCTTTCACAAGCCTTCCTCCCTGCCTCTTTCCTTCTTCTATTTTCCCCACTGAATTCAGACTCCCAAACAAAACTAGGCAGAGAAGCTCTCCTGGTGGTGTCTGACCGAGCTCTCTGCAGCAAGAAGAGGTATTTCAGGAGCATCCTGCTGGCCTTTCTCTCTCCCCTTACAGGACCTGGGCAGCCATAGTACTAAAGACCAGTGATAAAGGGGTTGAAATCAGCCTCAACCAGCACCTCCAAAATCCACTTGGCAGTGCAGGAAGCCCAAAGTCCCTTCTCTGGCTGTCCCTCCCCACTGTCCCCTGAGCCCTGGGATGCCCCTGAGGGCTGTGCCCACACTGTGGCACGTAAGGGTTCACCTGGGGCAATGCCAGCAGGCAAGTTTTGTATTTATTTCCCTTGAAAATATGTCCTTAACAGGCAGTTAACATTATGCTTAAGTGACAACGAATTACACATTTCATTTAAGAGCAGGCACAAGGAACAGTGTAATTCCCTATAGACTAATGGTGCATTTCTCCTCACAGACAGTCAATTAAATATTTAATCAGCACAATAGCCAGTTAAGTATTGTATATGGCCATAAATACAACCCAATACATTTCCATGCCACATTAAGCTGAAGCTTGTAGACACTTGTCTCCCCAGCATCAGGCACGACAGCTCGGTCAATGCATCCTTCGAAAGCAGATTCTATTTATTTTCTGTCATATTAAGCAGGCATCATTTCTGTCCTGTCCTAGCCAAGTGTATTAACTCCTCAGCAGCACCATGTGAATAATCTGCATCAAATTGTGGACTAGGGGAAGATTCCTGCCTTCCTGCTCAGCAGCTGTTTGTGAGGTGACTGCAAATTTATTTGAGTAATTTCTCTTCGGGTCACATCCTGGAGCTGCAGCAGTGGCTGGAGGGCCCCTGCTCCCTGTGCTCCTTGGATGCTTTAGAAGAGATGAAAGATTCAGCAATTAAAAACACAAGCTACAAAAAGAAAGGGAAAGAAAAGAATTATTCTTCTCCTCATTTAATAGAGAGGGCTGAGGTTGGAAAAGCATTAAAATTTAGGTTTGCAGACAGGGCACTGCCAGAAGGAGGGAGAGAGGGATGGGGCTGATGGAATCCTCCAGCAGAGCACTGGGTGTGGGTTCCTGGTGGCACAGCACAGGCTGTGGGCACAGTGTCCCCCATGGGCAAGTGGAGCTGGCCCCAAAGGAGAGCAGTGCTGGATCTGGGCATGCAGGGCCATTCCAGGGCAGTGCCCAGGGAGAGAAACATTAATTCCTCCTTCCCACCATCTGGGAGATGTGTTCATTCTACCAGTGTCTTCTTTCAGGCTTGATTTCTGCTCTGCTTGCTTTCAGTCCCCGCTTCCCGAGCTCTCATCGGCTCAATTATAACCGTAAGAATAAATCTATTTATGCTGCCTTGTTGCAAAATGAATCAATAAACCTGAAGCAAGCACAAGGCCAAATCCTCAACATCCTGAATGGTTTTGTGTCAGCTGCAACAGGGGCTGCCTCTCACATCTCCCCTGAGTCTCTCAGGTGAGTGCTGTTTGAAAGCACAGGGGTCATTCCTGGGACAGAAAGTTAAGCATATGGATTATTGACAGATGATTTTCTTTTCTGGCTTCTGAGCAACTTCAGATACAACTCAAAATCCTCTTTTTAGTTTTGGCAGCCACAGTGATCAGTGCTCATAAAGCAACAAGAGGAATATGAACCCCATCTTGTGCTTGGAAAAGGGGTCTTTGCTTGATTTCAAGATTTCAAGCACATATCAAGGGCACGACACCTGAATATGGCAGAGCTCCCAAAAATTTGGGACCATGTAACTGGAGGGCTGTACCACAGTAAATCCTACAAAATGCCACTGTAAAAGGCTTTTCAAGGGTTGTGAGCCACCCTTTGGAGAGCTGGAGACTGTGTGTAAGGAAAGGTCAAATTATGGGAGGGACACCAGATTTTGGTTCATTTTGCCTGTTTTAGAATAGTTTCTGGAGAAATCTGTTACTTTACATAAAGGTTTGGGAAAGTAACTGTAACACACTGGAGGCCAATGCACAGACGAGGCACCCCAGGCTGAGGGGGTCACACTTGCCCAGCGAGCTGTGGTGGCCAGCCAGGACTGTGACAAGTGACTTCATGACCTCCCAAAGCTTCAGTCTGACACACAATTCCATCCTCAGCCCGGCTACCAGCATGCTTTTGCTGACTGCATCATCTTGGCTGGAGCACAGGAAGGCTTTAAGCCACATGAATGCCCCCAGTTCTGTGCCCCTTGCCTTAATTACAGCCTGAATTTCACCAGAAGACAGTTTGATCCTGGGCACAGGGAGAAATGGAGCTGGGAACCTGCCCACAGGTGCCCCCAGCCACCCCCACGGGCTTCCTACTAATAAATCCCCTTCCATTAGGAAACAACAGGCAAGCACCAGGGCTGGTTTACACTTTTCTGTCTCTGTTGCTCTTTGTTCAACCTCTGCAACAGCTGCCAGGAGCCATAAATCACCAAGCACAGTCCTGGAGCTGGGGATCAGTGTCTTGTAAAACAAACATCTTCCAGGTTTTGTAGCACCTGACGCTGGTTACAAACTGTTGGTTGTCAAATTCTTCCTCTTCCATTTATTTCCCAGCCCCTCATCTCTGCTGCTCCTTGTCTGCTATATATCTTCTGTTTATTGTTATTTCTTTTTCCCCTTTGTTTTAATAACTCTTTTACTGTGGATTCTTGTAAAAACAGCTGCTCCAGCTAGTAAAAGAAAAAAAAAAAGAAAAAAAAAGGATATCTGGAAACAGATGCCCTGGCATTGCTTCAGCTGTAATCTGTTAGATTTATAATTCCTCTTCAGTTCAATATTGATTCAGAATAAAGCAACTCAAAACACACTGGCAGCTCACATATTTTTATAGTCTTCTCCAGTCTTTCTTCTTCTCTGCCACAACATTCCTTTTCTCTTCATCCACACAACTAAAATATGCAGAGGAACAATCCAGTCCAAGCTGATGAGATATGCCCAGGTGCCTGTAGAGTAGAGGGTTTATGTCTGTGGAAGCTCAGAGGAATGATGTCAGCTCATTTTTTATTGTTTTAATTTCTTTCCTCTGGTCCAGCATTATCTCCCTCCCCCCAGCACCCCCCTTAAGTCAGTGCCCTGTATTTCAGGGACTCTGGGAGTCCCCAGAGCTCACAGGGAGGCAGTGGCAGCCTGGCAGCCAGAGCACAGTACCTGCCAGAGGACACAGCTGGGGCCATCCCCTCGGGCTGTGGGTGCAGGAGCCCAGGGAATGGACACTGAGGCTCCTCCTCAGCCTGTCTGCCCCTGAGCAGCTCCACAGGGATTAATGAGTCCCCTGGCACCACAATGGGGAAGAAACACTAGAATTTCCCTTCCATAAAGTGCCTTGAGAGCCCCCACAGGACAGGAGAAAGCTGTTAGCACACATCTGAGTTCTGTGGAGAAAAAAGCCTGTTTAGGATGCACATGTTAGGTATAAGGCAGCAGATGTCCCTGAAGCCTGGCTGTAAGTGGCTTGAGGGCCACACCACCCACCCACCAGCACGCAGATTC
Source organism: Hypocryptadius cinnamomeus (assembly GCA_013400635.1). Taxonomy (NCBI): domain Eukaryota; kingdom Metazoa; phylum Chordata; class Aves; order Passeriformes; family Zosteropidae; genus Hypocryptadius; species Hypocryptadius cinnamomeus. The sequence continues at coordinate 24,755 of VYZP01070168.1, read as the reverse complement.
CTTTTGACTGACCCCACACCAGTGAGACTCTACCTAAGTGTTAAGTGGAAGGGTTGTCTGAAGCCTGAAAGAGGAATCTGCTCTTTTGAACATTTTCCCACACTTTAGACAATGCCACCTGCCTCTTACATCTCAGTTTCTCTCAGGACTATTTGCTTTGAATGTTGGGACTATTTATAGCTGGCCAAGTCTAGGGTTCCTTCTTCATTCCTGAGAAAGCTCTTCCAGTCCCACAGGCTGTGTCTTCCCAGTGAAGCTCTCATTTGGGTACTGTAAATGCATTAATTTCTTCTTTAGGAGAGGTGGCCTGAGCTCTTATTAGATTGTAAAACCTCAGATGGTCTTCAGTCTCACATCTCACCCAGATATGGTACCACCCACATTCTCCAAGCCCAGCAGATCCCTTTGGGTTTCCCCTCAGATTCTCCCCTGTGTTCTCTTCTCCTCTGGTTTTTTTTTCTTCCTTTTCCCCCGGAGGTAGTGGGCCCAGCCCAAGGGCAGCACACGAAGCTCAGCAGCCACGCTGTGCCTGTGCTTACCCAAAGCCAGGCTCTAAGAGGCACAAATTTAGGAGGTATCAGTCCTATGAAAAGGTGGAAAATGCCACTTCTAGCAAAGCCAAACTGCTGCAGGGAATTTGATTTGGGGAAACAACTCCCAGCCCTCCCAGCCCACAGGCAGGCTGTCTCAGCTGGGAAAGAAGTTCACTGATTCCCCTGGCTGTGTCACACATCAGCCCAGAGCTGAGAAACCCTCCAGCAATCATTGGCATCCCAGTGCCTGGAATGGCAGAAGTGCTTCTAGAAATGTTCCCAGAGGCTCTACATCAGCAGAAGAGCTGCTCTCCATGCTGTCTGTCTGCAGACTGGAGTGTCCTGCTCTCCCCAGCACTGAGCCCCGTGTCAGGGTGGGTGATTTCTCCAGGAGGGATGGGAAGGCACTTGTTTTCAGCAAGCTCAAAACCCATCTTCACCATGTTGACCCAACCTGAATCATGTGTAGCCAGGCAAAATGCCAGACAGGAGCAGCTTTCTGTGCTGAGAGTCCCTGTGGTCCCCAGCTAGATGTCAGGCACAGCCTGCTGTAAGCAGACAATGTCCCTGCACTCTGCTCCGTCTGCATCCCAGCAGAGCACACAGACAGCGCTGGAAAGTCACCAGGGAATGGCAACAGTGAAGTAACTGCGTGCTTCCAGCACAACAACTTGGAATAATTGTGGGTGGTTGTGGGTCTGGGGATGCACCAGAGAGTCAGCACACCTTGAGCAGGTCAGCAGGGTGACAGACACCAGGAATGCCTCCCTGCTGCTGTGTTCAGCTCTCAACAGCAGTGAGGGGGTTTGCAGCTTCAGTGTGTCACATTTTCTGTGCTGTCCCCTCCTTCCCATGGGAACAGCTCCAGGATTGAGCCCTTATGTGAGCTCCCAGGTCTGTCAGCTGGAGAGCTGGGGCCTGTGACCTATCTGAGGTTTGTCATAGCGTCCTTGAAATCTGCTGGTGCAAAACAACTGGGATTTAACAAATTGGCAGTCTCTGAGGGGGAAAAAACCCTGTTCTGTTGAAGCATTTCCAACCAGCTCTGTGGTCACTGTATTTTTCTTTCAGGAACTGAGCATTGGCAGAGATGCACAACCCACACACAGTCCCCAGGGTGGTCTCTCCCTGTCTTGCACCTCCTGCCTCTCCAGCTCATTTCCAGCACATTCCCCACTGCTTTCCATCACCACTGGTAGTTCCTCTGCCACTCAGCATTTCCAGGAGTGTGCAGGTGCACAGCCTCTCCCACAGGTGCCCAGACAGGGACTGGTCCTGCCCAAGCCCAGGAGGGTCCGTGGGCAGCAGGATGGTGTGGAGAGAGCTTGCTTGCTCCGTGCCAGGAGCTGGCAGAGCCAAGGAAAGCCAGTCTGGGATTGTCCTAATTTGATTATTTGTTGGCTGCCTTCAGGGTGCTAGAGGACAATGCACACAGCGAGGACACGCCTGTGGGTTGGAGATGGAGATTCATTAGGCTTATTGCATACCCCATTACACAGTTATGAGACTCTCTGTGGCTCTGACACAGCTCTCCAGAAGATTTGCAGTCACATTGCTCTTCCTTGGTCTGTCTGTATTTATTTCAGGGAAGAAAGGGGGAGCTAGGCATGATGGTGGCTGGAGAAACAGCCCATGTGGAACTATTCCCATAGGAGAGTCCACACTTTCGCAATCTCTGTGCAAGGAGCAGGGAAATGTGATTTTCCAGATGAGAGCATCTCTTCTCCAGTGCTGGACACATTTACTGTGTTTTCCTTCCCTTCTCCCTTCTCAGACAGCCCAGCAGCAGAGCAAGATGTTGCTCTCTCAACTCTGCTTCACCTGGTTCCTCCCTTGCTTGCTTTCCTGGGCAAATCTATGTGTCAGCTTCAGGCTGAAACCCAAGAGTCCCAGAACTGACTTTCTTGCTCAGTTTCCAACAAATTAAGCAAGCAAACACCAGAACTGTACAGGAGTGTTCTGGGGCACAGAAAAACATGAACCCCTTCCCTTTGTCTCTGCCCTGGTAACAGGGGGATCCCCAATACCACCCCTCTGACCCTCTGACCCCACAGCTCAGGCCAAGGAACTTTTCTGCCTGTTATTTCCCCTCTGTGGTATGGACAGGGTTCAGCCTGAGGTCTTCCTTGGGTGGATGAGTTTTCCTTTCTCCTCTGAAACTTTTTGATGTGTTTCCCAGGAGGGAAAGTCTGGGGGAATCCTGTGGGAAGTGCTTTGTCTTACAGTGCTGTGCACTGCAAGCTGATGGTTATTAGCACGCTCAAAGCAGCTGCCAGTTATCTTTCATCCTGCTGTATCCCCTGGGAATAAGGCAGAAAGCTCTGCACAGGGCTTTGCTCAGCAGGCTCGAGTCTTTAACACAGGGCTGCTGAATTAACAATCCTCAGCAGCAGCAACAGCAATGGGATGTGACAGCCCCAGCCTGGGATGTCTCTGGTGCCTCGTGTCGGCCCTGCAGACTCACCTGCTCAGCAACACGCATGTGGGACGTGCAGGATTTTGCTTCCCAGGCTCCCTCCAAAGGCAGCAGCATCCCCCCTCTGCTCCTACTCCCACCCCAGCCCAACACTGCTCCTCCCTGCAGAAGGAGCCCAGGGAGCACTGAGAGCCTGTCACAGTGAGAGCTCCTGATGGCCCCAGGTTAATCACTGCCTCTCACGCACACAGACACTTGAGGCTGTTGTGTGCTGCCCCAGGAGACTCATTACTGGCTGCCTCACAGGGCAGGAGGAGAGGAAGGAGGAGGATGGTAGGGATGAACTGCAGACTATAGGGGGAGGAGAAGAAAGGACATTTGGGATCTCCAGGATGAAGGCAGCACGGAACTTCACCTCTCCAAGTGCAAACATCTGGTCCAAGTAAGTCACTGTAGCATCTTCCCAGCCAAAGAAGGGGAAAATTCCTCCACAGAAGAGGCTGCTTGTTAGAAATGGCTGTGGGGACAGGGCCTTCCAGGGAGAAAACTGCCTCTTCATTGACCTCCAGATAATCTCTGTGTACTTCTGTATATCAGAGGTAAAATGTAACAGAATTTCAGTTGAATTACAAGAATCAGCTGATGGGAGCTGTACAATTCCTTCCACAATGTCTTTGTGTGTCTCAGAGGCCAGAAGCTTTATCAGGCTCTGAAGAAATAGAAAGAACAAGAGGAACCCTGGGGATGTGAATGAGAAAACATGAGGTATCCAAACCTCTGATGTTAAGATACGAATTCATCTCTAAAAGATAAAAAAATGGCAAAATACACTGAGCAGCTGAGCAGCTCCATCCCTGGCTGATATCTACCTGCAGCCACAAGGCAGCCTGGAGGAGAGAGGCTCCCTGAAGATGCAGAGGGCAGTGACTGTGAGACACAGCTGAAGGTCTGAGCTGACCCAGCAGCGCCCGAGCAGCGAGCTCCTGGTGCCACAGAGCTGCTGGCTCTCCCTGTTCATCACACAAACTTTCCTAAACACCATAAATTTTTAAAAAATACAAATTCCTAAATACAATCAAATTATAAACCCTCTCTACCTAATCACCTGTAAAAAACCCACTTTCCACTAAAACTCTAAACAACAACAAACCTTTACCCAAATTAAACAAAAAATCACTCATACAATAACCCTTAACCCAATCAAAACAAAACCAAATATAAAAAACATACTCTACTCTACAACCAAAAACCATAATTTATCCTAAAACCTTTAACAAAAAATACCTAAAAAACTCAAACCCAACCACTAAAATTTTAAAATCAAAACTACAAAAAATCTAAAACCAACTAAATTAAAAAAAAAAAAAAATTAACAACCTATAAAAAAAAAGGGATCAGCACCACGACTCCAGGGAGCACCTGCCCTGCCAGTCTCATCCTCTCATCCCATCCCACACCACGTCTGCCTTCCTTCTCTCCTTCTCAAACTCAGCTTTTTCTGCCTTTCTTCGTAGAGACAGAATATAAAAGACAGAGGTCCTGGATTCCTTCTAGCTCTTGAGCACAAGAGCCCTTGGAGAGGATCTATTTTAAGAGAGGAGAGCCTTCCCACTGCTGGCAAAGCGGCCCAGCAAGGGCAGGCTCAGTGCCGTGCCCTCCAGTCAGGCACTTGAGACACCTGCTAACAGCCACTCCAGCTGCCAAATGCTCCTCCAGCAGTGGCAGAATCAGTGCCCCCACCACAAGCCCTGGCAGGATCCATGGGGAACAGGGGGGAAGGTGAAGCCCCCATTGCACATCTTCTGCACTGGCTCATGGCACGGGTGGCAGCAATGCCACCTTTTCTCTGGAGTGGGCAAATGCACCTGCTGGGGGGCTCAGGACCCCTCCAAGGCTGAAGATGTTGTGCTTTCAGTCCAGAGGGCTGGAGAAGCAGGAGGCTCCAATAGGAAGAGCTGCTCAGGCTCCCCTTGCTGAGGGGAATCATTTTTTTTCTCAGTATGAAAAATCCTGAAGCTGATTTTATGTCAGATGCAGAAGGCAGGGCAAGATCCCACAGAAGCCACTTGGCACATTTTGTTCTGTGCTTGGAATCACAGAATCATTTAGGCTGGAGGAGACCTTTAAGATGATGGAGTCCAACTGTTAACCCAGCCCTGCCAAGTCCACCACTAAAGCAGCCCCAGGCTTGTGCTCCAGGGTCACATCTCATCTTGGAAAGCCCCAGTGTGCCCACTCCAGCCTGGCCTGGTAGGTAATTCCCTGCTTTTTTGATTTTCCACTTGGGAAGGTTCTTCTTGACATCTGTTCTGAATTTGATTCTCCTTTATTTAGGTTTTATAGCCCTTTTTCTTCTCCCCTTGGTAATTCAGATGATATTATTCGTATCACTTAAGTTTTTAATCACTTCACCTAAATTTTCTTGTAATCAGCTTTATTTTTCCCTTTCCATATTTTTTTAGTGTGGGTTAAGCACCTTTATCCTGATTTCCCCTTTCTACATGGTTATTTTTTAGTGGTGTAAACAGAGTTTATCACACTTAGCAAATAATCTGTTAAAAGAGAGCTTGAGCATATCAGCATCCTGATCCACTGCAGATCCACCCTAAAGAAGACTTTGGACCCCAGTGATGTTCCTCTCACCCCAGAATGCATCCAGCAAGCTGGAAGAAGAGCAGACCTATCCTCCTGAGGTTCAGCTCAGCGATGTAGAAACGAATCCTGCTCACAGGAAAGCTGCAAACCTCCATTGAAATCAGCTCTTTGTTGCACTCACATATGCATTGGAGAGTGTCTTTAAATTCCTCCTTGTCAAAACCATGCAAGCCCTTGGTGTGCCCATTTTAAGAGCTGGTACCTGTTCCAAGCACTAATGGCTGCTTCAGGGAACAGAAAAGCAAGGCTGAAGGCTACGACGTTCAAAGCTGCCTTAATTATTAGAGCGTGAGCTTCCAAATCCCTTGAGAAGCACAGGGAGTGTTGGCCTCAAAATTCACAGCGTGCTCAGAGAAGCCAGGGATCCAGGGAGTTCTGGGGACATCTTGACTGCAGTCTGTCTGCCTGGCTCCACCAGCCTTGGAATGAGTCCGATTCATTGCAGCAGCTCTGAATTCAGAGCAGAGGGAGCAGACAAGGCTCATTGCCTATTCCAGCCAGAGAGACTGCAACAACATTTGTGGTTTTCGTTTTTTCTTTAAAATAAGGTTACTTGAGTAGACAGCCAGGAATAGACACTCTGTCTCCTCATTCCTATACTGAGCTCCACTGATAATTATGCCCAAACTGTCAGGGCTGCTTTGGAAAAGCAGTTCTAGGACTGAAGCAGCCTGACATGCAAAGCTTTGCCTGGAGAAATGGTGTCCTTGATGACCACCAAAGTCCAGCAGGGAGAGCTGGGACCATTCAGACCCTGCACAGTGCAGCAAGAACTTCTTCTCTTGGCCAGTGACGTTCTTGAAGCTGGGCAGCCTGGCCAAGAGGGGCATGGATTCATGTTACTCCTGAGGAAAAATACATTCCTGTGCAAAGGAAATCTCTGGATATGTAGGTGCATCTGTTTGCAATGTGGAATGCGTGAGGCTCCCTCCTTGCTTCATACTCTGCTCTGGTATTTATCCTCCCAGCAAGCCACCACTGCCTCATCTTCCAGGACTGTGCTTCAACTTACATATCAGCAATTTCCCCTGCCACAGGCAATCAGTGAAATTACCTGATTTAAGGCCAAAGGAGTCAAAAATGTTGCACTTTGGAAAATTCTTTCCACAGCTCCATTGCTTTTGCACATCTCCAGGCTGCAGACAGACCCATTTACTTCTTCCATTTTGCACCAGGCTGGAGGAGTGACCACTGGTGATGGCACCACTTTCCAAGCAGGACCCTGAGCATCCTCCACCAGCATCCAGCTTCAGCCACCCTCTCCTGCCCTGCACTGCTGGGCTCTGTTTGTCCAAAGTAAATTCAGGCAGATTTCCCTGTTGACCGTGGGGATTTTGCTTGCTCAGGTGGATCACCATTTTTATTTTATTTATTTTTCTGCTAAAAGTCTGTTCTATGTGGATAAAACCTCAGGTCAGTCACGCCACAGGTAGCTCCCAACCAGGGCACAAGGATTTATGGATGTTGGTGCTGCCTCTTCATTTCTTGGGAGGGATGGGGAGAGGGTTGGATGCTCTCCCGCAGTGACAAGGTTTGCAATTTCTTTTTAAAAGCCTGTAATCATCTCACTTCTGTGAGCTATTCAGGCATTTACATTGTTTTTCAGCATCTTGAGTGCTGGCTGGAAGCAGCTCCAGGGTTTGGGGGAGTGCAGCAGGATTGCTGTGGGGGGCTGTGCTGACAGGCACCCCCATACTGAGCAGAGGAGGGCTGTGCTCCTGCCCACAGGTGAGCAGGTTCCTCGGCATTGTCTTTTATCAGGAAAGAAAAAAGCAGGGAAAAAACCCCAACAAATCAATTCTGTTCACATGAAATATGAGCTGAACTTCAACTAATAAACACTGAAGGATAAAGAAATGCCATGAAAACAAAAGTCCTGTTGTGACACAGCCATGGCTGAGGTTCATTCATTTTTTAGAGATTGTTTTTCCTTTTCTCCTCCTGGCTAAAAATGAGATTTTCAGAGAAGAGAAAGCATCACCAGCATACAAACACATATCAAAAAAGGAGCTGACTTTCCCTGTGGGTGCAGCCATCTGACACAGGACACAGTGTGGACACTGTGGTGGGAGCTCCCTGACTCCATGCCCCGCAGTGGCGATGTGTATCTGCAGCATCTGGGAACCCAAAGGAGAAACCTAACAGGCTCTTGGGTGATATTTTCCCCATCTCCCCCTTGCAGATATGCCATGCCTCTGGCAGTGTTTTCTCCCCCTAACCCATGCTGTGAGGCTGGCACAGCAGTGGGAGCATGGAAAGCCAGCTCTTGCCTCACTTATGACCACTTAGCAGGAGAGGGGGGATCCCATAACCATTCACCTCACTCACAGGGATCCAAAGGACTCCCTGCTTTCCTTTAGCCACCCCTGCAGAAGCTCCAAGGTCAAAATGCAGCCCTTCACAAGAGTCAGTCCTTGCCCTGAGGAGCTGCAGTCGGAGACCAGAAGGCAGGAGAACGCTGATTCCCTCAGCCTGAGCCATCTCTTCTCCATGCTGTCATGCCATCTGTGGACTTTATCCCAGGAACTCCTGTCACATCCACTCCCATTAGCATTTTACAATGCTCTCCTGCCCTTTCCCAGCATCTGCTGACCAAGTCCCTCTGGTCAACCCTGCTCCTCATCCTTCATCAAGGCTTTTAATTTTCATGATGCTGTTTCCCACTTTTGCTGCACTCTGCCCTGCAGCAGCCCAGCACACGAGCTGCAAACCAGGCAACCCAGCTCGCTAGCAAAGAGAGCTTCCAGACAGGGATTGAGCTGCTATTAATTTATCCTATATTTGTTTTGAAAAGATGCCTGGGGAAGGTACACCATTTCCCTTTCCAGTTAGAGGCTTAACAGCCACAGGCTTTCTCCTTTCTCAGAAATGTAAATCCATGTTTATTTTGCATGTACTCGATCAATCCCCAAGGTATTGCATCCAACAGGCCAAAATCAGAGCTCTGCCTCCACCAAAACACTTCAGGAGAAAGAGGAGAGGGAGACATGCTCTACCTTTACTAGAAGAAACATCTATTTATTTGGGACCAAGGCAGCTGCATGGAGTATAAATTATTTTAATTGGTAAGCCCAACAGGACTCACTCCCTCTTAAAGCAGAAAGGGAAGACCTGGAACATCCATTTCCAGAATGATCACTGAGGAGCAGCCAGCCTTCAATTCCTAAGAGGCTCTTCAGAGGGTTTGATCATTCAGGATGCTCTCACATATACAAAATACTAATCTACCTGCAGCACCAGCCATAATCTGCTCCCAGTTAAAACTTGTGCAACTCTGCTGAAGCCAATTTATGAAGCAAACATTTAATTTAGCGAGCAGGCTCACAATCCTAAATTTAAACATATGTCAAGCCAGCTAGTGGCTTTGTTTTAATTAACTCTCAAACTTTGTGGTTGTCATTTCTTTATATAAATGAGGATGTTCTGCCAAGGGCAGCCTGTGAGCCTGTGTGCATCCCTACAAAACCTCCTGCTATTTCACAGCCACTTTTCAAAGAGCTCTTGCCGAGGTAAGGGGATGTGGATGTTATTATAAGGGTCCATATGGCAGTACCCTGGCACTGCAGCATTAAATCAGAGGTATTGTAGCTCTCCAGCCTGGATTCTCACAGTACCAGGTAATGTGTACGTAGCTTTATTGTTGTACAATTTTAGTGGCTATGCATTATTCAGGAGCAGCCCGAGTCTCTGCACTGCCGGAGGTGATTCAGCGATGATAAAGGGAATACGCTTTGCTCTAAAGGCAGGAGTGAAGGGATTTCACGGGTCGCTATCTTCTCCACCCACGGAGAAACAATGGAAGCCTTAACACTTCTGGTAAAGAAATCAGCTGGCGACAAATTCTCATCGATAATTAAAATGAAAGTGCAAGCTGCCTTAACATGTAGTTAGACTTAGGAACTCTAACCTGCTCTCTAAATTAAATGCTTTCCTTGATAATTTGCCTCTCGCAGCAGGCACTGAAATCTGCTAGAAGATGCCATCTAGTGGGTTATGGAAGTTTATTTAAGTTTAAATCCACTTGCTGATGTGGGGTGAGCGTGTCAAGAGCTGCAAATGCTGGGGTGCATCATGTTTTCCGTAGATTTTTTGTTGTTGCTCCAGGAAATTCGGTATTTCCCTGCGGGGGTTTGCATTGGAAGAGAACTAATATTTATTTTACCAGTGCCCAGCAGGGCACCGGATTGTCACAGCCTTGCTGTTGACACAGCCGAGCCTCACGGCTGTTGTGCTGGCAGAGCATCCTCCCGAGCGCCGGGGCTGCGCGCTCCTCATTGAGGAAACGGATCCGCTCCCCATCCTTGGGAAAGCTGTGCCGCCATTGCTTTTATCCCTAAAAACACCCTTCAAACACTATCCTGTGCCGCTGAATTATGTAGTTTTCATTACAGTTAAAGCCACTTAATTGCTATCCGGCTAAACAGCACTGGTTTTTAATGCGAACCAGGGATGGGGATGGATTTGGAGCGATGCTTCCCGGCGATGGCATCTCCATCCCTGGACTGCCTTGTCGTCCCCCGGTTACTGTGTGCCCCTGGGGTGAACTCCAGCCCTTTGGGGCCCACCCGGCCCCTTTGGGGAGCATTTGCAGCCCTCACCCTCCAGCCTGCTCCGCTTCTCCCAGTCCCCGTTCCCATCTCTGGGGTCGCTCCCTCATTAAGGCGCTTTAAGCCAATTAGCCACCGTGACCCCCCCCCACCGCCGGTTCGAATCCCGCTCCGCCCAGACACCCCGCCGTGCCGCGGCACCCTCGGAGCGCCGTTCTTAGAGAGTCATTAGCGGGGAGTCATTAGCGGGGAGTCATTAGCGGAGGGTCATTAGCGCAGGGTCATTAGCGGAGGGTAATGAGCGAGGAGAGGGGCGGGGCCTCCCCAGGCGGTGGGCGGGGTCTCCGCGGCCCCCGCCCCCCGCGCGAGCGGAGCGGAAGTGCCGGAGTTGCCGCCCGGCGCCGCCGCCGAGCGCGGGCGAANGCCCCGGGTGTGCCGGCGGTGGCTGGGAGGCGCCGGGCGAGGGTCGGGGGGCTCCCGAGGGAGCCGCTGTCGCACGGCGTGTGCGGGGCTGGGCGCGACCCCTCCCATCACAGAGGGCACCGAGAAGCGGCAGCCGCCCCCATAAGAGGAGAGGGCAAGGGAGGAAGGCTGGGGTGGGCTGCTGTGGTCCCCGGGAAGGAGCTGGTTTATGTATCCTGTGCCTGCGGTGGAGGGGGAGCGCGAGTACTTTCTTGGCAATTCACGGGTGCGGGGACGGGAGGGTCTCCTTGCCTTTTTTTGGCTGAGCGTGGTAAGGGAATAAAGCAAGGTTTTCGCTTCTTGCGCTAAGGAGTGAGGCAGGGGAGCTCGTCCCACCCGTGCGCAGAAAAGAACGGCAATTGTGTTTCCCAAGGGTGTGCCTCGGTGCCATTTCTCTTTACCTGCCTTGGAAGGTGTGGAAAGCAAACATCACCTGTTACTCTGCGTCCCCGCAGAGCTCAGGGCGAGGGCTCGCCGAGAGTACCAGGTGGAGCTTGCGGATTATGTCAGTGGAGCGATGCTCCTTTGGGAAGAGAGAAGCGGATAACTCTTCCTGAGAGGCAGAGGATGCCCGCCGGATATGTGGCCTGAGGTTGTTGCAACACATGGCTGCGTTCCTTTCTTGTCCCACTGGTGTAGTAAATTTAACAGCCAACCTGTCTGTGCAGGGTGTGAGTCAGGAAGGCTGGATCACCCAAATTAGACGTTTGGAAGCACAGTTTAGCTGCTCTTACTTTTGGCTGTGTAATAGCTTTGTCCCCTTCTGGGTTTAGCTTTGTGCCATTAAGAATGATTGGGACTTGAAAGCTTGAAATGTCATTGTGTAACTATCAGTTTAGCTGCCACTCTAAAAGGCTCCATTTGTTCAAAACCACTTAAAACTCTTAGTCGTCTAAATCTTTCCATCCTTGGAGACTTCCTGCTGTAACTGCACCGTAAAGGTGGAAAAACCTGCTGTGACAATTTCTGCTCTGAGGGAGAGAAGGCTCTCAAAGAGCTGTACTCAAACTGGGACTGAGCTCTTCTTTCCCCCAAGAAACGCTTTTTCAAATTCAGGCTTTTTAGTGTAAGTCTGGGTAAAACCATGCTCATGTCCCATGCTGCTGGGGAAAGGGATCAGCTGTTGCCTGTCATAAAACATAAATTTGCAGCAGATCTTCAAATCTGCGCAGAAGTCCTTTTGACTTGATCACACAGTGATCATTACATGCCTGGAGTTCCTGATGTTACTGCCTTATGCTTGTATTTTTGTGGGATGCAGAGAATCTATTTTGCATGACTGGTAAAAACCAAGCCGTGCTCCATCGCTTCATGTGTTAGGGCGAAATGAAGACCTTTGTAAATGTGTCCTCCAGAGATAACGAGGAGAAAGTTGGTAATTATTCTTAGGAGGCTTCAAAGTGGCAAGTTGGCTTTTATGGTTTTGGTCTTCCAAAATTGTCCTTGTACTGTAGGTTTTGGGTAGGTGTAAGCCAGGCAGCATCTCTGCTGATTTCTGTGTCCTTGCAGTGCTCTCAGCGTTCAGCTATCCTGAGCTGCCCGTGTTGTACACAATGCCTGCTCCATTTTTCTTTATGTCCCTGTAAAGTATGGCAGCTGTCAGTGATTTGAGATCTGCTTTTGTTTTGGTGGTGTGTGGAGCTGGGCAGGAAACGCCTGTGCAGCTCGCAGGAAAATTCGCAGTAAAACCTCTCTGCACTTGTGTAAATCAGAGTTGCTGGGTTTTAGGCTGAAGGCTTCATCTTCCACTCTAATTAACGTGGAGTTATGGGCTGCAGGGGGTCTGTGAGTGAAGATATATTTGTGTTATGGGCTTATTTTTTGAATGATTTGGCTCTGCAATGATAGCTCCAGTTACACTGAGCAAGGCAAAACATAGCCTGAAGGACAACAGGCTGTCTTGGTAAAAATAATTTCAGATGAAGCAGAATAAAAACAACTCAAATGTGATTTTGTTTTTCTGTTTAGTTGTGTGGGTTTGTTTTACTGTTCTCATAGAGGTATCTGCCAGCTGACTGCAGAGAGTTTTTTGGGCATCCTCACAATCAATGGTTCCAGCCTCCCTTCCTTGGTCCCGACAAGCATTCATGGGTTTTGTACTTAATAATCAACTTCCAGCTTGTAAATGAATATGCTGTTTGTCTGCTTGTTCCTGAAGCCTTTCGAAAGAGCTGACTTCTTAATACAAAAACTCCAGATGATAGGAGAGAATATAATGAAAAAATATATTCAGAGCAGTCAGAAAAGATTTTCTTCTGTTTCTGCCTTTAATTTGCCTTTTTGTGCAGGCTAGTCTTTGAATTGAGGACATTTCCTATGTACTTCAGAATTGAGCTTTTCAATGAAATCTCTGTCCAGGCTCATTCTTTCTCTTTAAATGGTGTCTGCTGTTTCAGTCAGTAGTTTTATCCCTCAGAGTAAAAGCAGAAGAGGGGAAAAGGTTTTAAGAAACAGCTGAATTAAAGCTATAAAACAATTCCTAGAACCTTGTAGTATTGCTAAAATTTTGAAGTTTGAAGCCGCCCAGGAGTTTTTGTTGTCTGTCTGTGCTGCATGTTACCTTCAGTAACATGGCAATATGCATCACTATAGGTGATTTGGCTTTATTTAATCTTTCTAGTGCCCGAAACAAATGTGTCAGAAAATTAAGCAATCAGAAACGATGTAAATATATTCTAGGGAAGATTATTCTAAACGGTTTCTGCGGAAGTGCCTAGGCAGCTAATTGCTTCTGTATTTACATGTTCAGGGGAAACATTATGATGGCTGAAAATAGTGTCTTGCTTTAATAAGGAGGGTGAGGTATCTGCTCTTTGGGTTTGTTCTTTTGCAGCTCTGTGGGTGTTTCTCCCTCCACAGAGGCGAGATGGAGAGAAGTCATCAAGGTCTTGGCCTCAAGGTCGTGCTGCAGATCTCCTTAGAAAAGCTGAAGCTCTGAGTTAGTCCTCGCTTAACTGCTGTGTGCTCAGAAGTGGCCTCTGTCACTCTGTGCAGTGCTCAGCAGAGGAGATGATCTGGGAAGTCCTTTTTTCCTGGGGTGTGTAACAGGTCTGGCATTAAAGGGGGCTGGTGGCATCTTGCTACTGAAGTGTTTCTGCTGACAGCTTAGAAGCTGCTTTGACTTCGTGACTGTGCTGTTTGCTCATCACTACGTGTGTCCCAGTGTGCTCACGGAATGCAGATTGACTTTTCTGTAGATTCATCTTTTTCTTTTTTTAACAACTATTCAATAAGTAAAAACATACGATCTGTGGGTGTGGGGGTAGGAAGAAGCAGAAGGAATGCAGCTATTCCTTTTGTCTCTTGGATCTCTGCTGTCTGCCTTAGAGGCTGCTGAGCATCCTCAGCCCAAATGTTTAATTGATGTGGATGTAGCTTTGCAGTGTGTAAACCCTGGATGAGTTAGGCTGTGGGTTGGTGGCTTGTGTTTGGGCTAATGCAAGTGTTTGTGTGGCTTTCAATGCTCTGCAGAGCTGCTGCTCTGCTCTTCTGTGGTCAGGCTGGAGATCTGCACTGTGTGAAACCTGCTGTTCTGGGAATGTGGCTTTTGAGCTCGGAGAGATACTAAGCTGGAAGGTTTTTTCTTTGAATTGCTGGCTGAAAGCACTGTAGCAAATTAGCTGCCTTTCGTGGCAGTGCGTTTTTATCTGATATGATGAATGCTTTATGGAGTCGCCCTGTAGCTTGTTGTAGCAGTAATTTGTGCTCTATAAATTAACTCGGGAGCATGATGGAAGTGTATAAATCACATCGGTGATTGTGTGGTGCCCTCTGCTGCCGGCCGGCTGGAGTGATGTGGGGTACACCCTCCTGCTGCTTCCTTGGCAGTGAGAAACCAACTGCAAACTTGGGATTGAAAAATGCCTTGGGAGGGTGCTGCTCTTGGAAAGTTTGGGGCGATAAACCTTGGTTTTAGTGCCATTGAACCTTAAGTTTTCAGCTAGCATGGCTGAAAATGCAGCCCTGGTGATGACTGAGTGGGGAGTGATGCTGCTTGTGTCCTCCTCATCTGAGGAAGAGGATGGGCTTTGCTGTTCTGACTGGGGGCAGCTATGAGCTTGTCAAGGTTTGTCAGCATTGTGGCGTGGTTGGCAAAAGCTAAAAAGGAAGAGGGAGCCTGTTAAACCTGGGGAGAGAGGAGAAGGGCTTGGGAAAAATTAGAGAAACACCTGCTCTGCTCTCTGCCAGCCAGAAGGAATTGGACAACCAGCTTGCTGTACTTCACAGGTTCCTCTGGCAGACTGGTCATGTCCTAGACCTTGCTGCTGCTCCTGTCTGGGGCACTGCTGTGTTGGCAGCTGTGTTTGCCAGGCACTCATCAGCTGATGTAAAGGGAAACTTTGAAAAGCTTGTTTTTGTAAGTGTAGTGTAAAACAATTGGCATCTAAGGACTGGAGTGCGAGTGCTGCAGCTGAACAAGCCTGTTTTAATTTAAGAGTGACTGACTGAATGTGGGCTGCTCTGAAGTTTATCACTTCACTGAGTGCACTTGTGAAATGAGCAGGGTTTCCTGAGCTAGGTAAGCGTGGCCTGCACTTGGGATTGGCAAAGGGAGCTGAAGTGAAGTGTCTAAACCATCTTACAGCTGTAAAATGCAAAGTAAAATTTGAAAATATGCTTATAAAGAAACTGTAGCTTTCAGTGGCATTCACTCAAGGTCTCATTGTGGTGATCTTTGTTGTAATGGCAACACAGAGCTGAATGAACAAATGTATTGTAGGTCTCCTATGCTGTGTAAAAATAAATGGTTTATTATCTTTGTTCTTCATCATCAAGCAGGTCCTTCTGTTACTGGAAAAGTGGTTCTGTTTCACTGTTCAGACATGCTCCATATGCACTTAATTGCTGCAATGGTGACCTTTCTTCATGGTAGGAAGATTTCTACTGCAAAACTTTTCGGGTCCTGGCATGTGGACTGTGCTTTAGGTCACTGGTGAAAACCGTAATCATGTGGTGATCTCCATAGCTGTGTGTTTTTCCTGGAAGAATATGGATCCAGTTGCAAGAGACAAGTGATTTTAGAGCAACCACAGTTGTAAATTTCCTGTCAGACAGCTACCAGGTATTTAAGAGGAGTGGAAAACTAACAGGAAGTTACTTATTACCAGTGAGGAGGGTTGGTGAAATTAGGCAGAAAAATGTGATCAACCAGACTTTGTTGTATAGTGCTGCCTTCCACTCACTGTTTGGATACAGGTAAAAGATAAAGAGCTGCAGTTTCCCTTCCTGTCGCTCTGTATTTGCTTCCTTGTGGAGCCAGCTGTAACCTTGTAACCTTACACTGTGTAGGAACAGACCCTGTCTAACTTTGAGGCAGTTGTATCCAGGTGTTAAACACATCTGCATGCTGCTGCTGTTTGTTTGCAGCCTTTTCCAGTGGCAGGTGAAGGCAGGCAACCTTCAGCTTCCTTCTGGGAAGTACAGAGCTGGTGGGGTGCATTTGGAGTTGGTAGGAGGGATTCTGCTGTGTGCTGGAAATATCAGTACAAGAAAAATTGTGCAGCAGGAATTTGTTTTGATTGCCCATGAAAGCAGCCATTTCAACCTGCGAGCTTGTTACTGGGTGGGTTTTGGTGGAGCTGTCAGTGGTGGGTTTTTATGGAGTGCACCTCAACCAGAGTGCAGTGTGCTGAGTTCCCTGGTGCTTCAGCAGGGTGTAAGTGCTGTAAATGGTGTAAATGCTCGTGTAAACAGAGCTGCTGTGATATTTGCCATCGGAAGACACTCTTTCTCTAGTGTCCATCCTGCTTCATGCTTCCATCCTGTTAACTCTGTGGAGGAACCAGAGTTAACAGTGCTTCTGTTCAGTAGCAGCATGAATAATGCACAATTCTGTGTACACTCAGGGAGAGAGGTGGCTGCAGTAACTTTGTGAATATGAAATATTTTATTAGTTATAAGTCCCCTCAGGTCAAGTGACCTGAGTGTGTGTGTAGATTTTTTTTTTTCTGGATCACCGTGTATAGAAAACTGGAAAGGCTGAATGGATTGAAAACTGTCTGCTGTGATGGCAAGCAGACATTAATGACTATTTTAACAGGCATTAATTTAAATATTATTTAAATGTTTCTTCAATCAGACTGAGCTAGATTGGGAATAGTTACTTTCTGTTAATTTAATTTGCTCTCTGTTCCTATTCTGAAATCAAATCAGGAATAGCCTTTCTGCCTGACATTTGCACTTTGTCTTAGCCTGATCTCCTGTCCCTGGACAGAAGGATTTTGGTCAGTCCTCATGTAGTTTGGCCACTTGTATATTCCTTCTAGATACAGCTTGGCCTGGGACTCCTCTGCTTCTAGAGAGTTGTATAAATGACATTCTATCTTGCCTTCAGGCCCCAGATTGTTTGCAGAACCAAAAGCTGTTCGTGGGGATTTTTAGCAGTTCAGGGATTGTGTGAATCTGTTTATCATGTTTCACAGACTCCTGAACAAATTCTGGTGCCTGAGTCACTTTCAAGAGTGTAACAGTGTGATGCTTAATTTCCAAATCCAGGGATAATAGCCCCCACTTTCTAATTTTAAAAATTCCTGTTCTGCTTTCAGACTGCCTTTTGTCTTGGTGGTGGTGAAGAAGCTTCCTTATTCTCTGTTATCTCTTCAAGAGTGTGCTTGTGGTTTTCCCTTCAGGTCATGACTTCTTACAGCTCAGGGAGCCAGTAAGTGCTGCTGGTCCTGCTTTATTCCACATGAAGCCTGGCCTCTCAGTGGCAATGGTATCTTTTTTATCAGTGTAACCAACACCCGTGGTGGGATTTCCTGCATTTGTGTTATCCTGCATGGATGATGGATAGGCAACAGGGAATGGAGTGTTTATCTACACAGCTTTGTTAAGAATATAAGTAGTAGTGGATATCAAATTATGGCTGACTTGTCAGACTCTGCCTCTTTTGTTAGATTTACAGGGTCTGGCAAACGATTGGAGAAAGCTACAGATCAGTAAATCAATACGAGCACAAAGAGCTGCCAGGCAGTCCTCCTTTTCAAATGCCTGGGTAGAAGAGTAACTTCTACTGTGTCTGAGATCTGCTGGCAGCTCTGCACCCCCTAAAATACAAGAAATGAGTTGTTTGACATGTCTCCTTATTGTTCCTTGTATAAACTTGATAAAGCTTTAACTTGCAGCTTCAAAGAAGGGATGTCTACTATTTTTTGGTCCTTAAGTTTGCTTTTCTTTCTAAATAATTACCTCTCTTCCCTTTTGCGGTTCCTCCATTTTCTCTAATCTTAGCTCTAGGTTATAAGAGAGCTCCCTAGAGCATATATCTATAATTAAGGCTTTTAAACCACAATTGCAGTGGAGCATCAGTGGTGCTCTGGTGTGACCAATATCCAAGGGAGAAACTTGCTTCAGTAGAAAAGTTGTTGATTTTATTACAAACAAAATCTCTCTTGTCCTACTCACAGAGTTTCCTCTGATACTGCTTCCTGCCTTCCCACTTTGCTAAGTTATCTTCCTAAAGCTGATGGCCATTAATGGCATGTCTTCTGTAGCTCACAAGGATAAAAATGTTTTATTTAGTCCCCCTGTCATTTTCTGGAAACACAGGCTGCCAGCAACTACAAATCGCGTCTCCCTCTTGAGTACATTCAGAGAACTCGAGGGTTTAAAATGGAAACCCTGTTTTAAGCAAACTCATGTAACTCGTGTGGATATTTTGATTCTTTCTTTGGCCAGAAATAGAAAGCAAAGGAAGGGAAGGAGCATGGAGTCTACGAAGGCTTGACTGTGTTGTGCTGCCCAGCTTGGTGGAGAAGCTCGCTCTTAATGTCACCAAATAAGATGACTGTGTCTTCTAGTCTCAACTTCTTATTAATTTCTCAGCTTTAATACTTTTTTCCTTTGCAATTAGCACCAGTAGCAGAAAGCAACTTCTAAAAACTGTCTTTGAAAACAGTGAATGCTGACATCCTTCCCTTTTAGGCTGCAAATTGCTTCTGCCCAGAGGTAACTAATTTCTGCTCAAAGCATCTCCCCTCACCACTAATGTGTATTTCTCATGTGTGTGCCGTGTATAGCTGATCTAACAGTGAGTGACCTGACACCTTTCCCTGATGTAGCTTTCAAAGAAGAACTTGTCCTGTTCTTTGTGGTTGCAGATCACAACGCAGTTGCTAAAGTGGAACTTCCAAAAGGCATGTCGGATTATTTTTTTTTAAATACACAACAAATGCAGCTGTTTACTAAAATAGTGACCAGCAAAGGGGTTAAATTTCAAACAAAAAGAACTCGTGTCTTAAACTTGGATGCTTGTAAATGAAGCATGTCTTCCTGTTGGTCACAAATACAAAAGATTCACAGAATAACAGTAAATCAGTCTGTCTCCTGCAAGAATTTTAATTTTCTGGATGCATGGAATTTCTTGTTTGAATACTCTCCCTTTCAAAAAATCTGGTTAGATTGGCATTTTGTCGTTGTTAATCAAGGTCTTGTGATGTTTTGGGACTTCACCAGATCTTATCTGTAGACACTGTCAGCTGTCCCTCCTCCACACAGAGCTGCCTTGCTTCAGCCCTCCTGAACAACTGGAGCTTTTTTACAGGCTTAAGTTGCTATGAAAAGTTCTGCTCTGCTTGATCCCTAAAGCCTGAAATCCTTTGCTTGCAGCTATGTGTGCAAGCTAAGGTGACTTTTCAAAGGAAAGTCATTTTGTTCTCTGTCTGCTTATGATTATTCAGAAGATCTAATATTTAAAACCCCCTAGTAGCCAGTGTTGTTTTTTTTCTCAGTGGAAGATCACATAGGCTTGTTTTTCTGTAAGTTGCCTTTATCTGTGTTCAGATTCATTTGGGAGGTTGCTTTTACCTAGTTGATCACACTAGCCACGAAACAATTTTTCTCCATGATGGCAAAGAACTAGGGTTCTTTTTTCTTTCTTGAGCTTCCCTAATGTTTCCCAGCCTTCAGATGGAGTCCAAAGAAGAAATGTTCACAGGGATTAGTAAGCATGAGGTGTTTCTTAATAAATAAAACAGGTGAAACAGAGTTTGAGTGTTCTTAACACTTAGACCGAAGTTTTCAAAGATGTCTTAGAGTATGATGTTCCTTTGAAAAATAAGAGTCTTAGTGACTTTGATCTAGGGTATGGTATAAAAATAACCACAACCAGGACCGGCATCCCATAAGATTTCTTTTTGTTTGTTTTCTGGGGGTTTTAATAATATTTTTAAAAGAGTAAGCAGCTCCTTCACTTCTGCTCAGACTGACTTTAATCTTCACTCTGCTTCCTTGGAAGTGGCTCTCTTTAGAGACTGTAATTTCAGCTCGGATAAATACAAGCAAAATATATTCCATCACTGAAGAAAATCAGAACCCCAAAAACTAGATAAATACAGACATAATGATGTTGTAAAAGGCTTTCATTGGGCAAGGAAGTAATTTTCTGTAACATTACAGAAGGTCACTTAAATTTAGCCTGTCAGTCCATGTTAGCCACTGTGTAACAGGCTTGTTCAGGATCTCAAAAAGAAGTGAACCCTGTGATTATCTTCTGTTTTCTCATTTATCTCCCTGGTGGCCTGTTGCCAGTGTTTTATGTGTGATAGCCAAGTAAGAAGGAATAACTCCTTTTTTCCACTCCTGTGCATGTTGGTTTTGCTGATCCACCAAATACACTTTGGGCTGTCACTTCCCTTTGATTCTCAGGCTGTGGCTTACTGTGTCAGAAATATTTAAAACTTCTATGGATATCTTGCTGCTGCATGCTGCCTTTTTTTTTTTTAAATGTGTGTGGCTGTTTCGGAAACTGATTCAAGGTACTAATTTAGCCTAGAAAAAAAAGTCTCCCTTCAGAAAACCAGCATCTGCTCACAGGTCTTATTTGCAGCAGTAAAGAAGTTATATTGGTACTGTTAAGGTGTTTGGAGTGAGATTTCTCAGTATTATTTTGCTTGCTTAGTACTGAGGGCATGGAAGCAAACTGCAAAAATATCTACAAAGTATTGGAAGACCTGGGATTTTTATGTAGAAACTGGCAGAATTGTATCTGTTATGTGTATGGAGACCAGAGAACTATTCAGGTTATCATTGTTGCTATTGCAGCTGATTTTTGGAAGTGTGATTCTTGACCCATTGTGCCCCAGGTTGTTTCTGATCTTCAGATGTGAATTGTGTGCTGTGCTAATGGACGATGGGAAAAGTCTTATCTGCAACATGTGAAGGTCCTACTTTTGTTGTCCTTGATTTTGGCTGCTGCAGAGAATCTTTGTAAAATCTGTTAAATTAAAAACATAACAAGTTTTCATTCATTTTACTGTCATATTTTCCGCAAATAGGAACTTGGGTCTGCTGATTACAGAAAAAGAGTCCTTGGCAAAGCAATTGCAAACTAATAAGAAAGTGTTTTGAACCTCAGTCTGTGCCAACATCCTTTTCTGTGCATCTTGGCCAAAGCTGTTACCAGCATAAACTTACACTGGTCACCCTGGGTGAAAGGCCTAAGCTGAGGAAACAACTGATGGTTTGTGGCTTTTCAAGTGCTGATATTTTTATAATTATAATAAGTGGCTGCTCCTGGTAGAAATGCATCTGAGAAGGTATGAATTGTCATGAATATGTGAGCAGAGAGCACTGGCATTGCTGATAAATTAGCTGGGAATTGTCAGTTGTATAGCAGAACTCAAATATTGGCTTAACCTGAAAATGTGAAATTAAATAGAAAAGAACAGATTTTCTCTCTGGATACTTGAAAACAATAACAAGTCATGTGAAAACTTGTTTTAGAAATTATTTCTAGAGGGTATGAGTTTTCAAGCCTAATGCAGTGAAGTCTATTTTTATAGTCCTTGAAAACAAAACCTGACAGACCATATTTGCCAGCACTTATATTGCTCTGGTGACAGTGCTTCTTTTTAGAGCATGCCAGAGGAAATACTCTGTGCTGGAGCGTATGTCAGTGATTAGTGGGACCAGTGCTGCAGGATGAAGTGGAAGAAATATGGTTGTGTGAAGAAAAAGCTGAATGGACAGAACGTGAGAAATGTAGCGGTTTATGGGTCGGGTTTAGGGTAGGAATGGAAAATAGTTATTTTTAGGGATGTCTGTATGTAGCTGACATGCTGTCTTCCAAATCACTGAGGTTTAACTGAGAGGATGACTGCTGTCTTTCTCTCTGTGTTCCCCTTAATTTCTTCTTCGTGTAGAAAACTGTTTTCCCTTTGAATCGATCACTGTTTGCATTATGCAGGTGTTACATAATGCAGGTATTTGTATGCTTAGGGTGAACTGAAAACCTCAGGAAGTGAGAGACTTTGGCACCCACCCCTTTTTGTGAATTTGTGGATTTATGGGCTGAGGCAGAAGAATGATCCTCAGAAACCAGCTGAGTCTCTCCAGACCTGACATCCTGGCTCCAGAATTCTTGCCAGTCAAGCCCATGAGGTGTGTGCTCATGTTTGGGTTTGGGGTGGGATTTGTCAGCTCCTCCTCCCCCCAGAGCCACCTTGTGAGGGATGCTGGGGTCAGAGCACAGCTCTCAGCCCCAAGTTCTGCACCAGCCATGTGGGACTCTGGGTGTTTGTGTTCCAGCTCCTGGGCTGGAGGGAGGAGGAGGAGAATGGAGCCCTGCTGCCCTTCTCCAGGATCCCTGACAGCTTTCACTCAAGAGCTGCAGTGCAGTAGCTACAGCCCCCAGTTGGCTTTGCCTCCCTGCTTTGACCATCCAAAATAACAAATATCTGTGTTCTTTGCAGGCACCAAAGCATGCAAACAGCTATAAGTGATTTGTGTGCAATATAGAGACACCACTGTACATAAATACACCTGGAGAAACCAGGTGAAAAGTCTGTTATACCCATTTGTTTTAATGGGATCCTGGAAGTGCCCACAGACCCCACTCAAGGACACAGACCCCACTGTGGGAAACACAGAGCTGGAAGTTGAGCTGCAAGATGCACAGCCTTGTGATTTTCAAGTTTCTTGTATATTTAGCCCTTGACATCATAGGTTAGTCATCAGTCAAGTGCTGTAAAAATGTTCTGCTGCCTCACCCTGTTTTTCATATCTTGTCACTTACGTTGGAGTGCTCCAAAATTTTTGCTATTCAACATAAATGGGAACAAAATGAAAATGCTCTGTTCCCTTTATCACAGTTGATGCCTGTACTTGAACTTTGCCGGTATTTGTTTATGAAAACTGCTTGTTTTCCCCTCTGAAATGTTTTTGTCAGAGCAGCTCAATACAACTTGTATTAGGGGAAGTCAGAAGAGGTTAGAGAATCCCTGAAAACTGGAAAAAGGATAGATTAGATTGCTACATAGAATTACCTAACTGGTATCAAAATGAGACTACTGCTGCAAAGCAGACATTTGGATATTAATATTTAAAGAAATAATGCAAGAAGCCAAGCAATATTCAATTAAATGCAAGTTATAAAATAGCTGTCTTCAGCTCACTACACTTGTGATGTACCTGATTTAGACTTTTTTTTGATTTTGAGCTAAATATGAGTTTTCCCTCATATTGAAGTGTTTTTAAAGCTATTTTAGGTCTGGTTTTTGCTACCCTGTAAAGTTCTTGCTTTTGAATAACTCTTGAGATAACTGTAAAAACAGAATTAAATTATTTGGGTCCTTTAGGGAAAAGTGAAGGCTTATGAGATTTGATCTGTATTTCTGTAGCACAGAGGAGGCCTAGTCAGAAATCTGCAAGGAGAAAGTAAAACACCCAAAGGCAAACTACTTGCCATAAAGTAACCCAAACTGAAAGTATATATTTATTTTCCTTTCCTAAATTTGCTCTGTAGAAAAGATCTTAAAAATTGGAGTGTTTGCTGGTACTTGTACAAAAAACCAAAAAAAAAAAAAAACAAAACACCACCAAACAAAAAAAAAAAAAAAAAAAAAAAAGAGCTTCTCAGCAGTACAATAATTAGATTTTGTACTGTGTCACCAGTACTGCATGGATTTCTGAAAGGGACATCTGGATTTTCGCTGGTGACTGAATCCAGTGTTTACAGATCTTGGTGTTTTCAGTCTGGTATGTGGTGTCTCTAAGTTTGTAATTGTTTTATACTTGAATCTGCTGGCTCAGGCATGAGATTCATGGATCCAATTTCCTCTTCCTTAGTTTGTCAGAGCTGTGAAAGGAACTGACTTTGAAACCTTGTTTATAGTTAAAGGTCTAAACATGTAAGAGGAGCACCAGCTTACCTCATTTGGGAGTCACAGCTTCACAATGACATGGTGTCTTCAGCAAAATATTTTGAAGCTTGTGGAAGTTGGATCCCTTTGGAATGGGTTCACATTGTGTCTGCAGATACAGTCTGGGGTTTTTTTCTCTTCTGCTGGAGAGTGGTGAAAGCTGTGGCTCTTGGTGAAGTGTTGTGATGTTACTGTGGACTTGTTCATCATCTGCAGTGATCTCTGCTCAGGAGGTGGAAGAGAATACCAAAGGAAATTTCCTTCCATCCAGCTTAGAAACTTTGTCAGTTTAACATGAATGAGTTTGGGCTTGTGCTCAGTGCTGCTGGATTATGCAGTTAGGATTCTCTTCTGGCTTCCTAAACAAGAGCAGCCTGTAACACATCACCATTCAGTGTGTGTGCAGCCTGCTTTGGCGCTGTGCAGTCAGCAAGAAGGGTCAGGATTTAAATAATGAGATCAGATCATGCACCTGGATCTTGTTTGAAATCACAGGGTGAAAAGCTTCTAAAGCCTCTAAAACCTCTCAGCAGCTCCTCAGAAGAGGAGACTGGTTGGCAGACAAGACCCTGAAAACTGATGGGTTATAGTGTATTCTTAAAATTTAATGAAATATAATCCAGGGTTTTAATTGCATGTCTGGGTTTATGCATTTAATGTTGACTTTAGGAATTCTGCTTAGTACCTAATGAGGCTGAACTCTTTGTGTAACAGTGAGCCTCCTCCAAAAGATCTTAAGATTAAGAAATACTTGAAAGAGCAGGGAGGGAGAGACAGCAGTTACAAAGATATCACCTAGTTTCTTGAAGCTCCTTGAGTTTTAAGTGTCCTTTGTGGTTCAAAATAATCTTGGCTTCAGTTTGTTATGAAAATTTCCTCCTTGCTGGTCTGCAGAATGGTTTGGGTGATCCATGGCAAGTGTGTCAGAGATTTCTGTGATCTGCAGCCAGAACAGTGGAAGCATCAAACAGCCTCTTTAGCAAACATACTGCAGAACAGCTTT